>VSMD01054119.1:0-43577 GCA_008750895.1 Mirza zaza | reverse complement strand
AAGATTTTCTTAAGATATGTATTTCCTTTTTTTCTCCTTGAGTGTTCAAATTGAAATAATTTAATACCTCTTCCATAGAAAGGATTTTAGAGTTTTGAAATGGAAATAATTTAATACCTCTTCCATAAAACGGATTTTAGAATTTTGAATAGTCATGTATGCATAATCCCATAGATAATGATTCTCTCCAATTTTTCCCACATCTCTGCATTGTTTCAAGGTTGCACATGTATCCTAAAGAGAAAAAAAAATTGAGTGGGTCTTTCAAATTTTTAACTTTGTTTTTTTAAACCAGTCAGTGTTTACATTATTACTCTTGTATGTAATACGTTTATTTCAAATTGGACGTTTTCAACGCACATTTTGTTTGTAATGCATTTTTCTTCATAGAAATGAAAAAATAATTTTTAAGTATCTGAGAAAAAATTCCAAGCCATTTTATATTTTTCAAGATCTGCCATTTACTTGTTCCTCTTCAGTTCTTGAGAGCTAATTACTTCCTTTAGTTTTTTTTTTTTTATTGTCACTTTTACATAGAATATTTTGTATTGTTGATGAAAATGTTTTAAGTGTTCTTTAAATACTCATGTCTAAAAGTTTATGATGGTTTCTAAAGAAAGGGCATATGCTTAATCTCTTGCATGTTTTCTTTTCACTTTTCTCCTTTTCCTGGTATATTTTCCCCGCTTCACATTTAGCATTAAAATAGAGAAAACTGTTTCTCTCCATTATCATCTTCCTTTCTTCCTCTTCTTCCCCTCCCCCCTCCAAACTTTTCTGCCCACCCCAGTCCTCCTAACCCTGCTCTCGGGGACATGAAAGCGTAATGGCAGTTGACCACAGGAAGCTCCCTAAATAGAAAAGTCATTTGTACTCCTCCAGGCCAGGTAAAGGAGTGCGTAGCAGCCCTCCTCCCCCTGTTGGTGAGAGTCGTTTGCCTTCTTAGATGTTCTCCACCCTGGGAGCAGAAGGGAACAGGTGGCTGGATTCCCAGGGAGCCGTTGAGAAAATGCGCATTGAGCAATTGCTTTCCTTTCATTTACAGGTCATTTTCCTTTCTTCCCCTATGCAGTCTAAGACAGGGCACACACAGTCTGGTAAAAGTTTGTTGTTGTTGTTGTTGTTTTTTAAAGTAGAAATTTGGAGCAGTTGGGGAAGACAGGGAAAATATTAGATGAGGTATCTTTGGGTGATTCATGATTTTTTAGTAGATGGGGTTGAGAATGTAAAAGATCAATTATAATAGTTCATGGTAGATGAGAACTGATATGAGTTAGAATTCTCATGTATTCTTCCCCCCACCTTTAGCATGAAAGAGCAGAAGAAGGAGAAACTGTGAGAAAATGTGGTGGTAGCTTGTGTGCTTTGGTGAACTCAGTGGTTATTTCTCAATCTATTTGCAAAAAAGGCTGGATGATTTTCTTTCTTTTTTTTTTGGACATAGAACCATGGAAAACAAGAAATAAAAAATTTGGAGAGTTTTACTTTAAAAATATTACCTTGTTTAATTTGTTTATATGACAGCTTTGTCACATAGATTGGGGGAAAAAATGAACAAATGTAGCTGAAACAATTCTAAGTTTTGATTATATAAGCATATTTTTCAAAATTCATCCAGTCACTGTGCTTCTTCAAGTACTTTAAAATGGGACCCAAGTCGGTGTTGAGTAGGGCGTTGCAGCTGCATTAAATGGCACTTTGCATTTAGGTTGGACTGCAAGTTTCTAGTTTCAAAAAATTACCAGTAGTTATGTAAGTGTGAACCACTCACCCAAATAAAAAATCAACTCTTTGTATCTTTGCATGTTAGTTTAGATTTTTAACTAATCCATGAGATACTGTTCCTTGATCAGAAAGAAAGAACAATTTTTACCTTAATTTATAAGGGAACATATATTCTGAATGAACACTCCAAATGTATTTTTATATTTGAATCCCAAATAAATTATTAAATTCTGCCTGGTCCCAGTGCACCTGCTGATTGTAAAAGGACTGCTGGGGATGATTGAATTATTTGAAAACAGTGAAAATTTAGGAGAGGATTAGTAACATAGACACTATGTAGTCATTAGCTTCTGATGTGACAGTTGCTTTGTATTCCATGAATTTAGAAGGATGGCTTATTTTTCCGTACAAAGGATACAAGTCTCAAAATATAGAATGATAATTTGGTAGAAAGCTGGAAATAAAAGATTTCCTTTAGAAGCCTCTTGGATTTTTAAAAAGGTGATTTGCTGGTAGCAAGTTGATTGAAAATGTTATCTGACTTGTATGTTAAAATGAGATTTAAATAATTGATTTAATGAGAGAGAGAGAATATTCAGTTACTAAAGTAATTGGTTGGCAAAGCCTTTAGAACAGAATTATTTAGACCTAGTTGTAAAGGATTGCACCTTTAATCAGGGTACTTAATTTGATTTCTTGAATGTATCTGTGGCTTGTCTGACAAGCTCAGTAACAAATGAGTTCTGAATTTGTAGGAACTGATCAAAATGTAATCAGTGTCAACTGCCATTGTTGTAGTTTATTGCATATTGCTGTCGGTTGCTGTAATCAAGAAATGTTGAAGTGCTTTTAAGTCTCCAGAACTTTGAGCAATTGACTTCCTATGTATGATGTTATATGGCTGTGAAATAACCGTCCCTTCCTGTTTTACTTGCTCTTCTAAAAAAGTTTGAGACCAGTATTGAGTTGTCATCCATTCTTCATCATGCCCACGCCTAAAACTTTTTAAATGGCATGCACGACTTAATGTGGTGGTCCCATTTTGACAGGTTTTTCTTTTTAGTGCTTTTAAAAAGGAAATACTAACAAGATGTTTCCTTCTCCCATGTAGACAAATGCAGTATAAGGGGGGAAAAAACCCTGACACAACTAGTTTTTGGTTTTTTTTTTTTTTTTTGTCTTAGTTGGGACATCATTCTGGAGTGAGGGAGAAATAGTCTCCTCCATGAATCTCTTATTTTTTCCTTTGCATAATAGGAGGGTAGAAAACCAGGCAAGTTGATACTGATGGCTCAGTATCATTCATCATAGTCCATTTCCCACCTCATTCCTTTGGGGAGGTACCATCACCGATTGCTTATACTTTTTAGTAATGCAGTTGTGATGATAACCTGCTACATTTAATAGTTTACAAAAATCTGTATACCTTCCTCATTTGCTTTGATGCTCCCAGCAGTTTTTATGAGAGTATTTACATTCTCTCTACTGTGCAGACGAAGACCTGAAATTTGGATAGGTTTGGAACCATTTACTTGGGTTGGTGTTGGCTGGTCCATGTTGGTGCAGGCACTTAAGCCCCGGTTTATGACACCAACCTGCACTTCTCCCTGCGGCCGAGCCACAGTTGAGTGTACTAGCCCAGAGTTACAGGGATCAAAGATGTCACTATACTCAAGAGTGTTTGCCTTTCTTGCTATACTTTCGTTTTATTTATTTCAACCAGGATGAACTTTTCCCTTTCCATAATTTACTAACTCTCTCATACACATTGTGTGTGCATGTGTATTTGCCACATGCCTTAGAACTTAGTAGCTATTTCAAAGGGTATTTGTAGGAAACACACACATCATTGACACATTTTTAGGACAAAGCAAACTAGTGTAGTTTAGTGTGACTGTCATTAGGTGTACCATAGAGACTTCCAATAAATATTTCCTGGATGAGTATACACATTGTAGCCATAATGTGAAAGATTGCCCATAAATGACTTTTTAAGTCTATGTGTAATCATATGTTTGTTTTGGTTGATCATATGTTAATTTTCATAAAGATAATATAATGAACACAAATCTTGGAAATGTTTTTGGACCAGTTTTTTCATCCCTTTCATCACTGGCTTGTTGCCATTCTGATAGTTGTTTTGCCATTCACAGTGCCTCTCTCTGTTCCCCCTGTCATAACACAGTGTAAGAGCAGTGATGCCACCTGAAACAAGTTAAATTGTACACACACAACTGAAAATGCCACATACTCTAAGCCAGCGGTCCCCAACCTTTTTGGCACCAGGGACCATTTTCATGGGAGACAATTTTTCCACAGACCAAGGAGTGGAGGGGGAAATGGTTTCAGGATGATTCAATAAAGTGCACAATAAATGCATTACATTTATTGTGCACTTTATTTCTATATTACATTATGTTAATAATGTATAATGAAATAATTATACAACTCACCGTAGTCTGGGGGCCCCTGCTCTAGGCCATGGTTGCTGAACAATACCTTTGACAACAGTGATGATAATAGTGCACATGAATCATAGTCATGGATGCTGTATTATACTATTTCTAATTCTTATCCCAGCCCAACCCTTGTCCTTTTGCTTTGATCTCTATTACAGGTTTTCAGAAGTGCTAGAAATGTCTAGTAATAGAACTTGGCTTATAACATTTTAAAGAAACTGAATATAATGTTTTTGTAGGAAACCACAGGATTAATTACTTGTGGTTTGTTTGATCATTTGAAAACAAAAGTTTCATGAGCTAGTTAAGAGGGCCTTTGAATGTTCAAGCTTTTAATTATTTTTTCTTGCTTGCTTACTCACTAGATGTAAAAACATGCAATGAGGTGGACCTGGAGAATTCCATCGATTGGGAAGTGAAGACAATAACGAGTGCTCTGAAACAGTATTTGAGGTAAGCTCCTCTAAGTAACAAGAGGGAACAACGGACTATTTGGATATGTAACATGAACAGATGCCAACTCTGTACATAAATATCAATAGTTAAACATTATTAAAAAGGGGAAAATTTATGAGGTGTCTAATAGTGTTCCAGAAAGTAAGGTAAATAGTAGAGGAACATCAATTGTTAAGTGAATTGCAACAGAATAGAAATTGGAATAGACTTGGGTTTTGAAATAGATGTCTATTATAGATGTGGGTTACAAGAATTAAACACTATGAAACTACTTATTATTGAGGGTTTATTGAATAAAGGGGTTTACTGAATTCCTTGAATATTTATATTTTAGGCTGAAATGAAGATACTTTATTTTAAATTTAAACCATTTGAACTTAAAGCCTTATGATAACATGTAAACACGAAGCTATTAGAAAAGAAGTTTACTTGATGAAATCTTAAGATAGTTTTCTATTTATTATAGAAAATATTTAGGACTAGAGTTAGAAGAGGATTTAGCATTTTTATGAGTCATTATCCTTTTTTTAAAAAAAAACTAAAGAAATGCAATGATAAGTTTGGGATTAGATGAGGAATAGGTGTATAGAGAATAAAGAAAAAAGTGAATAAAAGGATAAAAAAGATCATAATTGTAATTCCCATGCTGTAGTTCCAATGGAGACTTGCATTTTTGTATGGCAAACACATGGCAAGGCTCTTTCATGACCAGCTCTTTTTTGTTTGTTTTTTTGGGTTTATTTTATTTTAGTTTATTTTTGAGATAAGGTCTCAGTGTGTTGCCAGGACTAGAGTACAATGGCACCGTCATGGCTCACAGCAACCTCAAACTCCTAGGCTCAAGCAATCTTCCTACCTTAGCCTCTTGAGTAGCTGGGACTACAGGCACATGCCACCACGCCTGGATAATTTTTCTTATTTTTTTGTAGAGATGGGGGTCTCACTATGTTGTGTAGGCAGGTCTTGAACTCCTGGCCTTGAGCAATCCTTCCACTTTGGCCTTCCAAAGTGCTGGGATCACAGGCGTGAGCTCCTGCACCTGGCTAGATCAGTTATTTTAAACCATACATAGGGTTGTTTTTGAGGTAAAAATTATTTAGGTTCTAATATGTACATTAGAATCGACTTATATTACATGTTTTGCATTTTTAAAAAATAAGAAAAAATTTTGAGTACGTAAGACCAGAGAGATTAGTTTAATGAACCCTCATGGCCCTCTTACCCTGCTGCTTGAGTTATCAACATTCCACCCTTCTTGATTCATCAGTCTCACTACCTGCCGCTTTTTAAAGATAATGCTTTAAAGATTTTCCAAAACTCATTACTGAAGCTATAAATACTTGAGTATTTATCTCAAAAAAGATAGAGTTTTAAAAAAAGACAATCATAACAACCAGTCAGTACCAAAAAAAATAAATAAATAAAAAAAATTAAAAAAGACAATCAGGATATTATACCCAACAAAATTAATATGCAGCACTCAGTCCATGTTCAATTTTCACCAGTTTTTTTTTTCCTCAAAAAAGTCTTTTTATGTTAAATCCTACAGGATTTAAACAGGGGCAACATTTCACTTGATTTCTTTTACTCTATACTATCCCTCCCCTCCTCTGCCATTGGCTTTTATTTATTGATGAGTTTGGGTCATTTTTATTATATCCTCATGGTGTCATTTAATGTTTCTCTAGCCATCGTATTTCCTGTGAACTAATAGTTTTCAAATAGACTGTTAGATTCAGGTTAGATTTTATTTTATTTTTTTCAAGAATACATTGTAGTAGTGCTATATTCTTTCTGTTATGTCATATCAGGTGTCCTGTGTTGCCTGGTTGTCCTACTTTTTAATGATATTAAAATTTATCAACGGATAATAGGTGTGTATTACCTATTTTCGAGTACTTTATATAAAGAAAGATGTTTTTGGCCACTGGTTTAAAATTTTAAACTATGAAGTACATTATTGTTATTCCTACTCAATAAAGGGATAACATTAAGACTAAATCTATGTACTTATATTTAGATTGCCACTGATAGTGACTGACTGTGGTTTAGATGAGAATTATGGTGAAAATGAGTCTTGTTAGTCCCCACTCTAGGATTAGAATGTGAGCTCCTTGAAGACAGGCATTTTAAATGTCTTGTTCATGACAGTTATTGGCAGCAGCTAGAGCTGTTCCTGTTGAGAAGTATTAGAGCAGTAGTTTTCACCTGGGGATGATTTTGTCCCTTAGGCAACATTTGCCAATGTCTGGAGACATGTTTAGTTGTCACCATTGCTGGAGGGGTGACACCTGACTGGCAGAGGCCAGGGATGGGCTACTAAACTTCCCGAAATGCATGGGACAGCTCGCCCTTCTCCCCCAAGAATTACTTGGCCCAAAATGTCAATAGTGCTGAGGCCGAGAAAGCCTGCAGATGAAAAAGGAAACAATGGGTAAAGGATATAAAATTATAATAAATTGCATATGTTAACGTTACCTGCAGAAGTACTGCCACTCTAGGAGGTGGTTTTAAATACCTTTTCCTGTTTGGTAAATTCATACCTAGTACAGGGAAAGGGTTTGGCCAGCATGACTCAGTTGTTGGTGGGAAACTAAGGGTAAAAATCTAACTCTTTGGCAGTAAATCATGTCCTTTTTTCCTCCCTGCTCCACATGGTTCTTTTCTTTTTCCATGTGGGAGGAATTAGTTTAATACACTAGAGGATCTTTTTATTTAGTACATACAATTTCTTTTTGAATCTTGATTCTCTCCGAAGCTAGTTCCTTGTTGCCCCTGGTCTGGTGTTGCCTTTTCTGCCGTTTTCCTTACGTTGCTTCCTCCTATGGAATTCCACTTTTAAGCAAACGTTGCTTACAGAATGACATTATGAGATGCTATTATTATATAACTTCACTCCCAACAAAATTCGCATTCTGCCTGAATGTGATAAAGTGATTATCATGAGATGGCAGATGCCTTGGGAGATTTGAAAGTTGGGTTGCTGTTCTTTTCCCCTATGTTATTTTTAGCAACCGAAAATGCAGTAATTAGGATTTAATTGACACTTTTTTTGGTGCAATGCACCAAATGGGAGAAAACCGAGATTTTTATCCACCTCCATTTTGGCAACAGGGTTATGGCCCAAACAAGTATGTTTCTTTCCCCAGGGCGAGGTCATAACAGTATCATAGTCAAGAGCAGAGAGTCTGAAGCCAGCCTGCCTGCTGGGATTGGAGTCCCAGCTCTGTCACTCACAGCACCGTGGCGTGAAGCTGAATATAGCTTTTCTCACCCAAAAAAAGCTCTTGCCCTTGAATTCCTCTCACTGCAAATAACCCAGCCGTCTTATTGGATGGGAGGTTGGAGGTGGAAGGAGGGAAACAGCCAAACCCCCAAAGCACCAAACTAAAACAAGAATCAGATCCTCCAGGGTCTTGGAGAAGGAAAAAAGATGTGCAGCGGACCTATGTATGGCATCTCCCTTTTTCTTCTACTGACTTGAGACAATTTTTTTTTTTTAAACTTCTAGTGTTTTAGGAGACTGACTACCAGCCCTTTGAATGATTTCTTATCTATGCAGACCATCATTTTGATTTCCAGCAATATGTTCATTACAACAGTTTCCCATTGTGAAGGGACCAATGAGCTGTTCTGTGATATTTCTAGTAAAATGATTTTACCTGGAGGAAACTTCTTTTAAGCCTGGAAATTGGAATGAGACTTTTTGGGAAGGAAATGCCAGCTTAGGTAAATATTATGATTTATATCCCCCAACAGATCCCAACGGGTGGCAAAGAAAGGTGGCTTAAAAACATGTTGGGTGGGAGGCTGAGAGATGTGGTGACTCAGTATAATAAATTTTGGATGGGGAACTTGTCATTTTTATTACTGTTTCCCTAACGTTAACAATATTTATTTTTCATGCTGCATTGCCTCTCTAGACATATGGCAATGATATAAGTAACTTGCGGAAGATAGTTAGATACAAATTCATTTTTATTGGAAAAGAAATGCCCTCTATGGTTTTTCTAAATGTTCTCGTCTGCCCCCAACCTTCTATTCAGCACCCTCTAACTTTCCTTCTCTGCCAGATAACCATTTTTCTTGTTCGGTACTTCCTGCCTGTCCATTCTTTGAAACAAAAACCCCAAAGGTTTACTTCTGATTGGCCCTTCTTTCTCCTTATTTAGGCTGTGGTGTAATTGAATTTTTCCCCCTTTTCTTCTTTAAATGGGAATTAAGGGAAGAAGGGGATGGAGAATGAAATAAGAGCAGTGTTTCTTCACTTGTGCATAAAGTATTAGTTTGTCTACCATTGTCATTTTGTCTGTGCATGTATATACTGTAGCTTCGTAAATTGTAAGGAACATATGTACCTGTAAATATATTTTTGCATCTATTTTTAATTTTTTAAACAGCTTTATTGAAGTATAATTGACGTGCAATAAGCTGCACATATTTGTAGTGTACATTTCGATAAGTTTGATATCTCTACACCTGTGCAACTATCACCATAATCAAGACAATGAACTTATCTGTCGCTCCCAGAAGTTTTCTGGTGCCTTTTGAAATCCCTCTCTTGCACCCTTCCCTTCTCACCACCTCATTTGGAGGTAACCACTGATCTGCTTTCTGTCATTATACAATAATTTTCATTTCCTGTTATTTCATTTAAATGGAATCATATGGGTATATACTTTTCTAAAAAAAAGTCAGAATTCTTTCATTTAGCATAATTAGTTTGTGATTCATCTATGTTATAGCATATACTGGTAGTTCATTCCTTCCTACTGCTAACTACTGGCCCATCACATGGATACACCACAACTTTTTTTGACCTGTTGATGGATATTTGGGTTGTTTGTAGCCTTTGGCTATTGCACATAAAGCTACTAAAAACTTTTGTGTATAAATCTTTGAATGGACATAGGCTTTCATTTCTCTTGGATAAATACAAGGAGTGGAATATCTGGGTCATGTGGTAGGTGTATGCTTAACTTTTTGGGAAACTGACAAATGTTTTTCCAAAGTTAATGTACTACTTTATGTTCCCACCAGCAACATGCAAAAGTTCTACTTCCTTTCCATCCTTGCCAACTTCTTTAGGTGGTCAGTCTTTTTAATTTTAGCCTTTCTAATAGATACACAGCAGTATCTCATTGTGCTTTTAATTTGCATTTTCTAATGACTAGTAATGTTGAACATTTTTCATGTGCTTACATTTCATATATATATATATATACTTGGGTGAAGAGTCTGTCCATGTTTTTTGCACACTTTTTATAAATTTAAATTGTCATATTATTGTGTTTTGAAAGTTTTTAAATGTATTTTAGATACAAGTTGTTTTTCAGTATTAGCCTTCACACGTGTTCTCTTCTGTCTGTGACTTGTCTTTTTGTTCTCTTAATAGTGTTTTTCTTTTTTTTTTTGTTTTTTGAGACAGAGTCTCACTTTATTCCCCAGGCTAGAGTGAGTGCCATGGCGTCAGCCTAGCTCACAGCAACCTCAAACTCCTGGGCTCAAGCAATCCTGCTGCCTCAGCCTCCCAAGTAGCTGGGACTACAGGCATGAGCCACCATGCGCGGCTAATTTTTTTCTATATATATTAGTTGGCCAATTAATTTCTTTCTATTTATAGTAGAGATGGGGTCTTGCTCTTGCTCAGGCTGGTCTCGAACTCCTGAGCTCAAATGATCCGCCCACCTTGGCCTCCCAGAGAGCTAGGATTACAGGCATGAGCCACCGCGCCCGGCCTTAATAGTGTTTTTCAAAGAGAAGTTTTAATTTTCATAAAGTCCAATTTATCAATTTTTCTTTTTATGGACTGTGCTTTTGGTGCTGTATCAAGAAATCTTACTGAATCCAAGGTCACAAAGACTTTCTTTTATATTTTCTTCTAGAAGTCTTATCGTTTTAGGTTTGCACTTAGATCTGTGATCCATTTTGCATATTTTTTTATATAAGATATCAAGTATGGACTCAAGATAATTTCTGCATATGGATGTCCAGTTATTCCAGTATCATTTGTCGGAAAGACTATTCTTTCTCATAAACTGTCTATTGAAATGATCGTACAGCTTTTCTTCTTTAGCTTGCCAGTATGGTGAATTGCATTGGCATATATTTTATTTACATATATATGTAAATTTTTAAAAATATTAACCCAGTGTTATATTTCTGTGATAAACCCAACCTGATCATGATATATTATTCTTTTATTTATCTTCTTGAATTTGATTTACTAACATTTTATTCAGAATAGTTGCATCTATGCTTATGATGAGTGATACTGGTCTGTAGTCTTCTTGTAATGCCTTTAATTTTGACATTGGGGTAATGCTTATCTCACAGAATGAGTTAGAAAGTATTTCCTCTTCTATTTTCTGAAAGAATTAGTGTAGAATTAGTGTTCTTTCTTAATGGTTTGGTAGTATTCACCAATGAAGTCAACTGAGCCCACATTTTCTTACTGGCAAGATTTTTAACTACAAATTCAATTTCCCTAATAGATATAGGACTACTCAGGTTATCTGTTTCTTCTTACATAAGCTTTGTGTAGTTTGTGTCTTTCAAGACATTTATCTGTTTTATCTAAATTGAATTTATGGGTATAAAGTTATTCATAATATTCTATTATTATCTTTCTAATGTCTTTAGAATTTGCAGTGACTTTGCAGTCACCTAATTCCTGACATTGGTTATTTGTGTTTTTTCTCTATTATTTCCCAGTGATTCTAGCTAGACTTATCAATTTTATTCATCTTAAAGAACCAGTTTTGGATTATTTTCTCTTTTTCTGTTTTGTATTTCATTGATTTTTGCACTGATATTTATTATTTTTGTTTTTCTGCTTGCTTTTGGTTTAATTTACTTTTTCCCCTAGTTCTTTAAGGTACAAAGTGAAGTCTTTGATTTATGACCTTTTTTCTCTTCTATTAATAATATAGATGTTTAGTTATATAAAACTCCCTCTAAGTACAGCTTTACTTAGATCTTTCAAATTCTGATATGTTGTACTTTTTTTTACCTTCAGTTCAAAATACTTCCTGATTTCCTGTTCTTTGGATTTTCCAGATGTCTTTCTCTAATTTTTAATTCAAATGTTGTTATAACCAATGTATAATATATTCTTTATGACTGGAACCCTTTTAAATTTGTTGAAATTTGTTTTGTGGCCCAGAATGTGGTTTATCTTGGGGAAAAAAATGGTCCATCTGCTCTGAGAATGTGTGGTCTGTTGCTTTTATGTCGTGTGTCATTTAGGTGAGGGAAATGCCAATTAGGTGAAGATGATTGGCAGTTTTGTTCAAATTTCCTGTATCGTAACTGATTTTCTACGTGTTCTATCAGATACTGAGACAGAGATATATAATCTCTGCTTATGGGTTGGGATTTGTCTATTGCATATTGCAGTTCTATTAGTTTTCTCTTTGTGTATTTTGCAGCTCTGTTATTAGATCCATCAATGTTTAGTATTGTTTTGGCGTCTTCATAAATTGACGTTTTTATCACTATGAAATGACCTTCTTTATCCCTGGCAGTATTCTTGGCCTTTTTAAATGTTTAAAAACTTTTTTTATGTTACTTTGATTTTTTTATTAAACATTTGAAGAGGAATTTCTGAGTTAAAGGATTTCAACCTTTTAAAAGTTCCTAATATCTTGCCAGATTGCCCTCCAGAAAGGCTGTACAGATTGATCCTTTTCTAGGTGTTCTTTAAGTGTTTATAAACTTAGGTGATCTTGTCTTTTAAAGATAGGTAGCAAGATTAACTGAACTGTCCAGTTCTATTGATCACAGGATAAAATATCATACCATTTATGTAACTCGTTTTATAGAATATGAAAGTGCTATGTATATTTTTGTTATCACTTCATATCTTTTTTTCTTGTTTTATAGGCATAAATGTAAAAAAGTTCTTATTTTTATAATAGGAATATTTAAGAGGATTTGATTTCTTTGATCTTTTCTATGTATTTTTTGTGGCATCTTCACTTAATATCTTAGAGATGGTTTTTCAAAATTATATGCATATATTTAGTTAGATGGAATGTTAAGCTTAAATACATTAATGTGTGGAAGGAAGTTTTATATATAAAACCAGATGTTAGTAAAGGTATGTTCCAAGATTAGATATGAAGTAGTATATGTTTAGATCTGATAGCTTTCTGTAGCTTCTTAAGCTTTGATAGTAGATGGTGTGGATAGCAGTTAATAAGTGATCCATTTGATGTATATATCTTTTTTGATATGTAAAGGTATTCCCTAGGGAAGTTTTACATGTTAATTAAGAAATACACAATACATTTAACACTCTTGTATAAAAAATCTCAGAGAGAGTTGACCTATTTGAATTCGTTTTGTAATTCTGAGCTGTCCTTTTCACACAGGAGTCTTCCGGAGCCTCTCATGACCTATGAGTTACATGGAGATTTCATTGTTCCAGCCAGTAAGTATTATGTAGAGGTGCATGGAAGCAGTTTTGTGGTTGATAAGTATTATAAACCAAAATTTCCACATGAAAAATTTAACTTCATTGTTACTGCAATCTGTATTAAAAATAGAAATCAATTTAGAATATATTTTTCCCCGTTTTAGAAGGTGAAAAAAGGAACACTATATTCATTCATTCACAAAGATTAATTATTGCATATTGTGTGCTAGTCACTGGTAGATACTGGAAATGTAGAGCCAGGACAGGATTCCTGCCCCCATGAGCCAATTCTGCAGCAAGTGTTGGGGCATACACACTTCTCATTATACCATAAAATATATAATAATGGCATGAGCAAAATGCTAAGGGGATACAGACATGTTTAACTTGCAGAAGGTTGGGGAGATTAGCAGATTTGGAAAGAGTAGTAGGTTGGAGATAGCTTCACATAGAAAGATATTTAGTTGTAAATTACAGACAGAAGGAATATTATGAGATGATGCCAGAAGCTCAAACAGTGTTTGATGGAGAGCGAATTATATGTGATGAAATGTTAAATGAAAAGGCCTATAGTTGGGTAGAATTTTGTGATTAAATTTTTTGTGAGTCAAACTCATTTGAGGCTTTCTTGTTTTCTGTTATCATACAGCTCACTTTTTATATTCAGCACATGCTGTTTAATCATCATAGTCTTGTAAAGTACACTGGTGTTAGGTGTTTAATGGTTAAGGAAATGAAGGTTGAGACATGTTAAGTAACTTGCCAGATTACAGGGAACCTTATTTAAAATTCAAACCCCAGTTCCACTGGCTAAAACCTGCAGTATTGGTTTTCACAGGTGCACTGACAGTAGCTGTAATTGTATTTTCATTTCCTTTTATTTTCTCCCCTTGGATGTATTCCATAGCTTAATCTTTTGAAAAACTTAGAGCCATTCCTTTGGGACCCATGTTACGACTGCCTGAACATTGCTTTAAATGTTATCTTCTTGTGAGGTCTCTGCTCCAGCCAGAGTAAAGGTTCTTAGTATGTTGCAGAAAGAAGCAATGTGTAGGCCCAATTAGACGGTACATATAAAATAGACTTTCGGAAAAGGCAAAAATAGAGTTCTATTCACTTTTGTTTTCACATGGAAGGGGACTTCTTTTTATAAAAAGAGAATTTGTGTGATCAAGGGAGTGGGGGAAAGTTTTCTTGGCAAAAACTCAAGCAAATGCTTAGTTGTTTTGATTTCTTCCCTGTGGCATTTTTGGCAAACTGGGGAAAGCGAAATTAAACTTAGTTGGAGGACAATTGTTTCATGTTGTTTGCCTTAGAGACTGGAAAAAGCAAAAGAGTGCCAGTTTTAATCTAGAATCCTTTGAGAATTGGAAAAAGATAAAGTGATTATGGAATAAGGTTTTAAATTACCACAAGGGAGTGTCATTAGCATTGTCATCATGCCCCATGACTGAAGGCAGTGTATTTGAAATTCGAATATCAATGTATTTTACTGGATGAAGAAGTTCCTAAGAGGTAGGAACTTACTTAATAGGTAATAAAGTCTGTGGGTGTAGGAAATGTGTTTAAAGAATTTGTTGAAGATATCTTTAAACAGTATGGTAAAAGGATTGTGTAAGTGCAAAAGGGATCGTCACCTATTAGACCAATACCTTGTGTCTTGCTTCCTGACTCCGTGGGGATGCTGTAATAGCGTCTTCACAGTGATTTGAATAACAGGACTGTTAGAAAGAAATACTGTCGCTACTGTGGTTATTGGCTGGCATGGATTTGCACCTAAGTGCAGTTGTGGTTGGAATGGGACCTGCAGTAACATTATTTAATGAGAAAAAGTACATGCATTAAATGGATGTATTTTAGGGGCCAACATTTGCAATGTAGACTTTAATTTTTTTATTTTAATCTCTTGTGAGTACCCTTCTTTGCACTGACTGCCTCTCTTAGGAAGAGAGTGGGAACAGATTCTCTAATCTTTTGCATATGTACTTTTAAGTATCGAATAAAACAGTTACAGAAATCAGGCGGCCAAAATTAGTCTCCCCTTTTGAATATTGTTAGAAAATTGGGATTGTGGTTAAGCTCTCATTTTCCATTAACAATGACACAGCTTACCTTGTTTTGCTAAAGTATCTGTTCGCTGAGCTGACTGCTAAAATTACTAAGCATCGCCAGTCTTTGTTACCGCCTCTCACACCAGCCTGGAAACTAATTTTTGATTCTTCTCAGTCATGTGCGGTGGTTTCCATCTGTTCTGTGGTGATGAGATTGTCTCTTCTATCCTCCCTGCTGAGAGTTCTGAAGGTTCCTCCTGGGTCCCTTCATTTTCTCTCATCAGTTTCTTTCCTAGTTTCTTTTCCAGTTTTCTGTTGAGAACGTCTGTGTTAATTTCTGGAGTTCATGATCCAAATATGAATTTGGTTTCTATTTTGTCACCATGAAAAGCAAAATTGTTTTTGTTCTTTGTTCTGCAAAAATCGTCTTACTTACCATTCAATGTTGAATGCATTGGAAAAATTAAAAAAAAAAATTTTTTTTTCTTTGAGAAAATTAAGAGAATTAATTTAACTCTGTTAGCTCCAAAATACACTTGCTAAAAGGAACTAGAGGCCATCCATCTTGTGAGAGACTATAATGGAATTTTGGTGTCGAAATTCGTAAGTTTACTTGGTCTATGCAGGATTGCAAAAGACTGTCCCCCACAGGAAGGCTGGGAGAGGCATCTACGTGGATGCATTGCTGCGTGACATTCCCCTTTGAGAATGTTGCAGTCTGTGGTCTGTGTGTCCGCCTTTTGGGCTCAGAGTCCTTGGTATGACGTTGTGGAAGAGTGAACTTGTGCTTCAGAGTTGGACACACGGTAAACTTAGTGTGAGAATGACAGCTAAAGCCTGGATGCCTGTTGTCGCATCGTATGAAAAATCTCTTAACTATCATGCAAACCAGAAACACTTGTGCTGCTATGGCCAGTATATTTGCTTCCCATAGTCAAGGTTCCAGGGAAGCAAAATCATAACCATAAAGTTTTTTAGTCATTTATCACGAGAAACATAACTATTATAGGATACAAGACATTGGTGTTTGGCCTTACCAGAATGTTCTATCCTTTTTGGTAAAAGAGCATGGCAAGCAAGACAAAAGCACATGGTTCTTGGCAGAGAAGGACTTAGGAACTTGGGAATAAAAGGAACTGAATGCTGAATGGCATCCATCTCTCTTAGCCTGCTGTATTAATGTCACAGTAGATGGGAACTCCACAGAAGAACTGGAACACTCGATGTCTGTTGACTGAAGCCCTTTGTCCCTTGAGAAATGCTTGGATGGTTACTGCTAATGCCTTTCTAAAATTACAGTGTTACTGACTTTTGACATTTAAATATTGAGATAATTTAATATTTATCTGCCTGTATGTCTTTGAAAAGCTCCAGGATCATATCTTTTTCAGTCTCTATGAGTTGGCACGGCATCATCAGCAGATGGACATTACAGTGTGGTGGATGCCGATTTGTAGTTTCACAATTAAAATGGTTTTTCTACTGCTACAATAAAACTCCTGATTCCCTGGTGTGTTTCAGGAATTTGGTGTTATGATTAATTTCGTATCCTAGATTTTTTTTTAAAAGTTAGGCCTTTCATTCTTTATCAATTAATATCAATTAAAATATAATAAAATGCATATAACATGAGCAACTGAAGCTAACTTTTTCTTAGATAACTTTTTTTGAGTACCTTAAAGATATTATGTTGTAGCCATATATAAATGCCTGCTAATAGAAAGCTCTGATTAATGTCAAAATAAAATAGAGAAAAAAGTGGTTGTATTTTAAAAGACTTACTGAAAAATATTTTTTTGAAGAGGATAAATAAGAAGGAAAAAAAGCAGCCTTGGAAAAAATGTATGTGTGATTTCAGAAGAGATGGGGGTAGCTTAGTGGGAGAGGGGCTGGAGAGAAAGTAAAAGGTTTGACTGTGTTTCTCAAAACTTATTCTCTTTTGAGAAATGAAGAACCTTATCCCTAGAGGGTAACTATTTCTCTAGCTTGTGTTTCTAAGCATTATAAATCCTGAAATATTAAAACAAGGTTTTCATCAGAGAAAGATGATTATTAATGACCAGATATATTCGTGAGAGATAGCTTTTTAGGACAAATTTTCAAAAATTTTTCCTTTTTTTTTTTTTTTTTTGAGATAGAGTCTAATTCTGTTGCCGGGGCTAGAGTGCTGTGGCATTAGCCTAGCTCACAGCAACCTCAAACTCAAGCAATCCTTCTGCCTCAGCCTCCCAAGTAGCAGGGACTACAGGCATGCGCCACCATGCCCGGCTAATTTTTTCTATATATATTTTTAGTTGGCCAATTAATTTCTCTCTATTTATAATAGAGACGGGGGTCTCACTCTTGCTCAGGCTGGTCTCGAACTCCTGACCTTGAGTGATCCTCCCGCCTCGGCCACCCAGAGTGCTAGGATTACAGGCGTGAGCCACTGCGCCCAGCCTAATTTTTCCTTTTTTGAAGTATAAAATTCTTATTCTCAGCAGTTATCCTTTCATTCCTTTGGAATTTTTGACTATTTTTCAGAGTCTCTGCTCTAATTTTACTTTTTAAAATCAGAGCTGTGAATTAAACTTGTTATATATTTATATTTTTGTTTTCTCCAGCATTGATTAGGTCTTGATTTTAATGCCAGATTAAGAGCTGGATTATAATTTATTACCTAACACTTTGTTCATTCATTCCCCCTTCGAAGAATATTACCTAACACTTTAGACAGTTGTGCTTTTGTTTTCAGTGATAAATTTAGTTTGCATATAAAAGTTTTCTTATTACATAATATGATTTAATTGTTTGTGTTCTGCTTTATCATGTGCTTTTTAATTTCTTAGCCTTTTTGCTTCCTTTTTCTTTAGCAGCAAATATCTCAGTGTCCTCTATTGTAAAACCTCACTTCTCACCTTCAGACACTGTTATTGGGAGTTTAAACTGGAACAAACGTAACTTTGCAAACACTGGGAACAATCCAGGTGTTCCTCACACTGACGGTGCTGCATTTAGTGACATGGAAAGATATCCATGATCTTATTAAATAAGCTGTTTATACATTTCACTGTAAAAAAGGAAGGAAAACTATGAAAGCATTAAACATGGGAATTACTAGCTTATCTTAGGGTAAGATTAATTATTGATAATTTTAATTTAGGTGAACTTTTTATTGAAATGTAACATGTGCAGAAATAGGCATACAGCTTATCGAATTTTAGCAAAGTGGAGATATCCTTGTGATCAGCCCCTGGATCAAGAAGTCAAACATCATCAGGACCTCAGAAGCCCTTTCTCACACCCATGTAGTCCCTCTCCACCTCCTTGAAGTGTGACCACTCTCCTGACAATGTGGCTTGGGGTTGTTGTCTCTGAACTTTTAAGTAAATGGGACCAGACCGAATATCCTCTCTCGTCTCTGGCTGCTTTTGCTTAGTTTGTGATACTCATCCACGTCGTGTGAAGCAGTAGTTGATTCATTGTCATTGCGTGCTGTTGTAGGAATACACCACAGAATAGTTGTCTATTCTGTCAATGGATATTTGGGTTGTTTCCAATTTGGGGCTATTACAAAGGATGCTGCTGTGAATATTCTAGTGTGTGTCTTTCAGTGAACAGTTATGTGCATTTCTCCTGGTTATATACCTACCTGTGAGTGGAATTTTTGGGTGATGGAATATGTGTTTGCTCAGCTTTTGCCAGACATTTCCCCATAGTGGGTCTGCCATTTCGTCACTCCCCCCAGTTGGTGTCTGGAAGTTCCAGTTGCTTCATAGCATTGCTAAAGGATGTAAGCATTCATTCAAAGCCATCGTGGGCGTTGAGTAGTAGTCTCTCCTTGTGGTTTTAATTTCCATTTCTGTGATGTAGATTTAGCCCATTTTTGTGTGAGCTTTTTTTTTTCTTTTCTAATTGGTCATATGAAAGAATATTTTGTGAAGTTCCTCCAGTCTTTTGCCTGTTTTTTCCTTAGGTTGTGTCTGTCTTTCTCTTTTTCTGTTGGATTTGCAGTTCTTTCTAGTCTGATTGAGTGAGATATTTAGAGATTTTTACTTAAGTCTTTATTTTCTCTCTGTTGTCTAAAATTTTAGCAGAGCATGTATTTAACTTTTATCATAAGAAAAAAGAAAAAACAATTATCATTTTGAAAAAATAAATGCCCCTGTCTTGTTCTGTTTTACTTCTCTTTCTTGTCACCTTCAGTTTCTTGCTTTTCGACTGTGTTCTGAAGTCCCACTCTGCACTCCCTCTCCAGCAGCACCCTCCTTAACCTCCCCATTTGAGTAGAAGGGGGCTCTCAGTTGATCAATTTAGTGGTGTCCAAGGTCTCTTTTCCCAGTCTTTCCGTTCTTAACTATCAATACCACTGGCAGCACCCAGTCTGTGCAGCTCTTCTCACTTGCTTCCTGCTGACACTAAACCTCTCTGGTCCCCCCACCTTGTTATCCTCCTTCATTTGCTTTGCCTGCTTGCCCTAGCCCTGGAGTTGGCCTGTCGCCTGTCTGTCTTTGGAGCTCTTTTCCCCACAGTGCCCTCGGGTAGCTTTCTGAAGGTGTCGGGCAGCTTCAGCCACGTGCTAGAGGTCACATTTTTTGGAGAACATTTCTAGACTTGGTCTCTAAATCCTCCCAGCCACCTACTGGATACCAGCCACTTGAAAATCACCTCCACTGTCATCTTCCTCCTCACACCAGCTTTGCCTCCGCACTGGTGGAAGTACCAGGCACAGCAGACATGGAGCCCTGGTCATCTCTGCCTTCCTCCTTCTCATCCCCTGCCAGTCTGCTGCTAAATCCTGTCAGTTCTACTCTTTCCATCGTAGCTCTTATATAATAATAGCAACACAAGCAACAACAGTAATAATAGCTAACAGTGGTTGAGTGCCTATTTGTGGCAGCCACAGAGGCTAAGTATGGTCCTTTAATTTCATACTGGCCTTTTGAAATGTTGTTATCTTCATTTTACAGATGAGGAAACTGAGGCACAGAGAGATTAGGTAACTTGCTCAGGGCCACTCAACTATTAGTTGGAAGCAGTGACTCTGACTCTAGGCTATAAGGATGGTTCCCAGTTTTCGACTATACGATGGGTTTATTGGGATGTAGCCTCATCATAAGGTGAGGAGCATCTGTACTTCTGTGGTCTGCTTCTTTATGTGTAGTTCTACTGTCTACCCCTTCCTTCCTATCACTTCATTCCCAAATACCATTTCCCTCCTAAATTGCTCTTTTTCTGCATTCTAATCCATCCTTCAAAAAATGTCAGGGTTACCTTCCCCAAATTTAACTCTATTCATATCCTTTCCTTACTTTACTTTTGGTGACTAATTTAGAAGCCAGCAGTAGAGACGGATTCTTCAAATTGGCCTTTTTTTTGAGTCATAGTCTTGCTCTGTTGTCCTGAGTAAAGTGCAGTGGCGTCATCATAGCTCACAGCAACCTCAAACTACTGGGTTTGAAACCATCCTCCTGCCTCAGCCTCTCGAATAGCTGGGACTATAGGCGTGCACCACAACACCTGGCTGATTTTTCCATTTTTAGTAGAGATGGGGTCTTGCTCTTGCTCAGGCTGGTCTCAGGCTCCTGAGCTCAAGCGATCCCCCCCCCCCCCCCCCCCCCCCCCCCCCCCCCCCCCCCCCCCCCCCCCCCCCCCCCCCCCGCCTTGACCTCCCAGGGTGCTGGGATTACAGGCTTGACAAATTGGCCTTTTCAGACCAAAGTGGGGCTCAGGCTGCCACTTGAGGTGCTGTCTGTGCATAGTCCCTGTGCTTGTCGTCTGGCTGTTTGCTGCATCTGGAATGTGCCCCCAGGCCCTCAGTCTGTCTTTCCTTGGACTCTTCCCCAGTCTCAAGTGTGACCCTTCCTGAGCTTTTGGCCAGCTCTGTGTGAACCTGCAAAGCAGTTTCTTTCCTTCCTTTCTGTTACGGCAAACCTAGCACCCAATTCTCATCAGTCACGTCTTTGATACCCCTGAAAACTCTAACATAATCCTCAATAACAAGCACTTTATTGATTTATTTGATGATTTTCCAATCAAGAACACAATAAAGGGGATTCGAATACATCATTAGTAAGAGTCACAGATAATTAATTCCAAAATTTAAGGGGTAAATGGAATATGTTAGGTTCCCAGGGCTGCTGTAACCAAGTACTGTAAACTGAGTGGCTTAAAACAACAGAAATGTATTCCGTCACCATTCTTGAGGCTAGAAAATGTGAGCTGCAGATGTTGGGAGGGCCATGCTCGCTCTGCAGGCTGTAGGCAGCTTCTGCTGGTTCCCTGCAATCCTAAACATCTCTTGACTCGGAGGTTCTTTGCTCCCATCTCTGCCCCTGTTGTGACATGACTCTCCCCTGTGTCTGTCTTCGCGTGGCCATCTGCCCCCTGTGTCTTTTCCTTATAAAGACACCAGTTGTATTGGATTAAGGGGCGGACCTCACTCCACTCCACAATGATCTCATCTAAACTGACATATGTAACAGCTCTATTTCCAAACAAGGTCATGGGTTAAGAGTGCCTTTCTATTCTGATGTTTTGACATCTGGGGCCTCACTGACCTGGGGACACCGCCCCTCCCAGGGCTAGTCAATTCCTAGAGATGCTGAACCCTGGTCCTCTGCCCTCACCTGCACTCCTGCTCTTATCACCCCAGGCCCAGGTAGCAGCCAGCTGGGGACAGCCTCTCTGCCCCAGAGCCCACTGAAATCATTCACTTTCCCTGATGCTAAGCCTGCCAGCCCTGCCCCATTCTTCCTGGGGAAACCACACGGAAGACTCTTGCCCACATTTCATCCTGTCTTCCTTGAGTTTTGACAGACCCTGGTGCATCCCCGCGTGGACCGTTTGGCATGCCATGCCATGCCATCCCATCTGTTTCCAGGGCCCTGTGTATAAAACTTTGCTCTGTATGATAGTCCTTGCCGTATCTTGCCATACCTGCTTAGATTCCAAGTGCAGTTTAAAGCAGCACGTTCTGAGGGCCTAGGAGTTGGAACTTCAATATATCTTTTTGGAAGATACAGTTAAACCCTTAACAGAGAGTAGCCTATTTGCTGATGTTTTACTTGCATTCCATTGTGGGGCAGTGACCCCATGACTGGACTCCATCTGCTGTGTGACAAGCAGGCTTGAAGCGCAGTGTGCAGGAAGGAGACACTGCGGCAGCTATCCGAGGAGTCTGTTTTTAGTACAAACCCAGGGAAAGGCACTAACTGCAGCTGCACTGAAATTAACTCATATGGGAGGTGTTAGAAGATTAATGATAGGGAGAAAGATTTCTTTTTCCTTTTAAAGGTGGCGAAATACATTTAAATTCTCTGTGTTTGACTATCTCGAAGATGAGCTGTTGTCATTGTTGATTTTGAGAAATAAATTCAATTATGAGTATTCTACTAACTACTTCTTTTTCTTTCTTCTTCTTTTTCTTTTAAAGAAAGTGGCAGCCCAGAATCTCGTGTCAATGCTATCCATTTCTTGGTACACAAGCTGCCAGAGAAAAATAAAGAAATGTTGGACATTTTGGTGAAACACTTAACAAAGTAAGCCTCTCTTTCTTCCTTTTAACTTCCATCACTTTGCTCTAGGTGCCGTGCAGCGTTCCTAGATTTGTAAGGGTTGGAACGGGGGCTGCATACACAATACCAGGGACCACACCTGGAAGGGCAAGCTGGGCGTTTGACTCATTGTGTGTGTTTTGGACAAGACGTTGAAATACGATGCTTTTGTGAAGTTGTATAATTATTTGCTTAACAGCACTGCCAGCAACTCAGGATTTGATTTGAAGGAAAGAAGAGAATATTATGCATTGCCCCATACAGAAATTCTGGAAATGTGATTATACGTTTGTTAGCAAATTTAACTTGGTTTCACACCTATCTAACTCTAAGTTTGAACATGCCCTTAAGTTTGCTTAATTCGGCAATGGGTAGTTATTTCACAGAATCCATTCCCTTTTCCTCCTCCTCTTAAAAGCAAGCAAAACTGAATAATTCAGCAGACAGATTAGCTCTTTCTTCAAATATAAATGGCTCACAGATCATTATAACTATAGAATTTTCAAGGTGAGAGGAAGCTGAGGAACACTATGTTTTAGAACCTTTGTTTTACATTAAGAGTGAAGGCCAGCGGGTATTGTGATTTGCTAATGGCCCTACTACTTGTGTAGCCATTGATTCATTTGGTCAACAAATGTTTAGTGAATGCCTTTTTTAGGTGCTAATGAATAGATAGTTGAACAAGACAGTCAAAATCCCGACTTCTCTGAAGCTTACTTTCTTGGCGGTAAAAGATGATAAACAGATTACAAATAAAAATACAAAATAGTTTCAGATGATAAGTGGCAAAACCACAAAGCACAGTAAGGAGATAGAGAATGTGTGTTGAGCATGAGACTATAAAGAAGAGTATTATGGAAGATCTCTTTGAGGGTGAAATCTTTGAGTTGAGCTCTGCATAAATGGCAGGGCTGCTGAGAACAGTTGTCTGGGTTGTTCGCTGCACAATGATGCTGGGCTGAAGGACTGAGTGTGGGTGCTCTGACCAAGGTCTGCATATTTGGGAAGCTCTTTTTCACAAAGGTGTCGTGGAATCTGGTAGTCCCTAGAAACAAGGGTATAATGACCTGGTGGGAGAAGGGGGTGTGTTTTGATTAGGGGGGAGTACTAAATGAAGGCTTTTGAGGGAAACAAGCTTAGCGTGTACAGTAGGCCCTCTGAATCTGCAGACTCCGTATCTGCAGACTCCATATCTGTGGGTTCTGCATCCATGGACTCAGCAAGCCACCGATTGAAAATACAGTATTCACAGGGTGCATGTGGGTATGGAGGGTGACTTTTTCTATCTGCAGGTTCCACAGAGCAAATCACAGAACTTTCCGCATCTGTGCCTTTTGGTATCCGCGAGAGTGCTGGAACCAATCCCCTGTGGATACCAAGGGAAGACTGTACATGGAATTACTAAGAAAGCCATTGTGGCTAGAGTAGATCATGAAAGAGAGAAGTAAAAGAGGGGGCAGGGGCTTCAGTTAGAGGTAGATGTTATTTCAGAGGTAGATGTTGAGGAGTCATGTTGAGTTTCTTGACTCCCTGTTTTTAAGGAAATACAGAGTTGTAGAATATTGTACATTCTGCAATGTTTGCCCCTTTGGTTAAATGGAGACATTTTTCTCCCTCCTTCGTCAATTCTAGTGTTTCAAATCACTCCAAGAAGAACCTAATGACAGTGGCAAATTTAGGAGTGGTGTTTGGACCGACTCTGATGAGGCCACAGGAAGAAACGGTTGCTGCCATCATGGATTTAAAGTTTCAGAATATTGTCGTGGAAATCTTAATTGAAAACCATGAAAAGGTAATAAAATTCTTTTTTTCCTTAAGGGACTTCCCAGTTGTGGCTTGTCACCATGTAATGAATAACTATCCTCTTAGATTTCCCTTTTCTTTTTTTTTTAAAAATGATTTTATCATCACTGTGATGAACTTGGTTTGAAGAAGTTCTCATTGAGCTTCTGTCTTTTGATGGTGCTCCATAAATCTGAACTGTACCCAGTCTTGTGTTACTCACTGGTTTAATGAAGGAACACTTAATCCAGATGCAAATGGATATGGGCAAGGTAACTGTGAAGTGTTTAGATTTTTTTGTTGCTTTCATTCCTGTCCTTGGATTTGTCACTCAAATTCTGTGTCATAGTGGTCCTATACTCTTTTTTATTTTTTGAGACAGAGTCTCACTTTATTGCCCAGGCTAGCTTGAGTGCTGTGGCGTCAGCCTAGCTCACAGCAACCTCAAACTCCTGGGCTCAAGCAATCCTGCTGCCTCAGCCTCCCAAGTAGCTGGGACTACAGGCATGTGCCACTATACCCGGCTAATTTTTTCTATATATATTAGTTGGCCAATTAATTTCTTTCTATTTATAGTAGAGATGGGGTCTCGCTCTTGCTCAGGCTGGTCTCGAACTCCTGAGCTCAAATGATTTGCCCACCTCGGCCTCCCAGAGAGCTAGGATTACAGGCTTGAGCCACCGCGCCCGGCCTTGGTCCTGTACTCTTGATCAAGTTAGGGCTTTGCAACTTGAAGGAGAGAGAGAAAATAAGGCAAATAAAGAAAGTTGAAAGGAAGTGAGATGGAGCCAGAGGACCACGAGCATCATCAAGAGTGGGGTTGAAGGGCAGGGCTCCCCTCAGACCGCTGGCTAAGGCTGGCCTCAGTTTGCTCTGCACTTGTAAAGGTCACCCTGCCTCCCAAAGGATCTTCCTGGTTGGACCCAGCTGTCCTGAGTGGCAGGTCAACGAGGAGAAGCCAGGGTGGGGTAAACTCCTCAAATGGACCCAGGCAGTACCCCTGGGCCGGAGGTAGGGGTGACGGACACATTCCTGGGATTCGATGGATGGGGTTGAGATGGGTTTGAATTAGGAGAGCCATCTCAGGGGTGAGCTTTAATATACTCTTCCTCCCACCACACCCAGTCAGCATTTTAAATTCTAGAAATAAGTACTGTTCGTTATTGTCCGTTCATGATCTCTTTTCCAAATTATTGTTCTTTTCTCCTCAATTACATATTCTCTGTGGCTGCTCTCACGGTACAACAGCAGAGTTGAGTAGTTGCAACAGAGACCAGATAGCCTGCAAAGGAGAAAAATGTAGCATCTTTATAGAAAGGGCTTGCTGATCCCTGTTCTGAACCAATAACTTTCAACTCTGGCAAACCAGAATCCTCTGAGGGGCTCTGTAGTCACGTGTGTTCTGTTAAATTTTTCCATTCATAAGAATTATTTATTTATTTATTTATTTATTTATTTATTTATTTATTTATTTATTTATGAGACAGAGTCTCACTCTGTCACCTGGTAGAGTGCAGTGGCATCGTCATAGCTCACTGTGACCTCAAACTCCTTGGCTCAAATGATCCTTCTGCCTCTGCCTCTCAAGTAGCTGGGACTGCAAGCACACACCACCACACCTGGCTAAATTTTTCTAGTTTTAGTAGAGACAGGGTCTTGCTCAAGCTGGTCTTGAACTCCTCACTTCAAGCAACCCTCCCGCCTTGGTCTCCCGGAGTGCTAGGATTACAGGCGTGACCCACCGTGCCCAGCCTCTGCCTTCATAAGAAGTATAGGTAGCCAGCAAGGAGAATGGCTGATCTAGGGAGGAAGCATCTCTTCTGCCTCTATTAAGAACTTAAGAGAGAACTTCAAGGTGGAACATGGAAGAAGGTTCTGTTACTATTTGAGAGGTTTTTGTTGATAATAGTTAAGACCTAAGTGTGACTTGTGCTGGTGTTAGGTCTGCCCCATGGCAGTTTGTATTTGGACACGTAATTTGAAGGAGCTGGAATCTATTGAAACAATTTAGCTGGCCTACATTTATAAGTAGGGCTGGGACAGCTTTTGGGGGACATGTGGAAAAAGTGGTTTCAGGATGCTTGTGGAGTGCTTGGTTCAAAAGGACTATTCCTGGTGTGCCTGCGTCTCTCCTCTCTTAACTCCTTCAAAGATTCCACCTATTAAGAAAAAGAAGATGCTGACTCAGGGTTAGAAGAATACCTTTATTATTATTAAGGACATAATATGTTTATTATGTAGGGAAGTGCTGCTTAGTCTTTTGGGGATCACAGACCTCTGAGAAGCTAACAAAAGTCATCAACTTTCTCCCCAGATAAATGCATGTAACTCCTCCCCTCTGCCTCTGATTGTGCTAACAGTGTCGTTGGGTTCACATACTTTCCTGAATGTGTGCACTGCAGGTTAAGAATTCTCCTGGTTTGAAATGAGTCGTCTCTTAAAGTGACGTGTCTTGTTACTTGTTTCTCTGTAATCAAGGGAATGTATGATTTTTAAAAAAAAATACGTTAGACTCTTTTAGGAGAACTTTTCCCCCCTCATTCTGTCACCTATAGAAAAGTCTGCCTCTTAAAGAATTTGAAAACTGTTTAAACACTTGGTCACTCATTTGGTTATTAAAAGGATTTTTAAGAATTGAGATTGCATTATATGCCAAGCACGTAGTAGGTGCTGGATGTGCAGATGAAGTTTACAGCCACTGTTGGAAACCAGGTCACAATCTGGGCATGGGGAAACCGTGTTTTGGGACTGGAATCCCATAATGATTATCCTAGTCTAACATAACATGTAACATCTTTTCTTCCTTAGGTCTGTTTCTCCCTGCTAGATCCGTGAGGGCAGAGATTTTTTTGTGCACTTACGATGATGCCTGGTACATATTGGATGTTCAGTTACTATTTATTAAATGAATTAATGAACTCAATACATTTTGAGGGGGTTGGAGGAGTGGGAAAGAGGCAGGCAAACAGAGGTGCTCAGGGATTCCTTTGAGCAAAGCATTGGAAGAGCATTTTGGGGGTCCTTGTTGCAATAGCAATTTGCTAGAGCAGTTCTAACTTGTGCTAATATTCGTTCTTATGGAAAAGTTAAGCTTTAAAGCCAGTTGGGGATTTTCTTTATCAGTATGGTAAAAGCAGCTTATTTATGGGTGTAAAAAGTTTTTTCTTTTTGGAGCTGGTGGTGAATTTATGCTTCCTTTTATGGTCCTGTCTAACTGTCATTAAACCTCATTAGTGTGCACTAAGCTATCCAGACAGCTCCTGGAAAGATGGCTACTATTCATTTTTAGAACGCGAAATAATTAGACTACAAGCCTTGAAACAATGTTATAGTAGCTCAACTATCATTTGATTAAATCCTAATTAGGGAACTTTTATGCAATTTATTTGTGAAAATACTAGCTCTAGGTCTCGCTCTTGCATAAAAGTATCTCCATTTCATGCTGCGGCTGCCTGTTTTCTTCCCTTATTTGAAGCTGGGGAGATAAGTACATGATTTTTCTGCTGGGAAGTAGGTAGTGCTGCTTTCACCTTGTTAACAAATCTTACAGGAATTTCCAAGTCGCACTGGTGAGCCAGTTATAATAGTTACAGCAGATGAAAGCAGCCTGGCTCTCAGAGAGCTGAGCAGAGGGCTTCCAGTCTTCCTTTCTGTGTCCAGATAGTGCTGTGAACGCACAACTGACATTAATTAAAGCGCTGAGGCTGTCCATTGAGAAGGGAGGAGGTGGACATTGGGTTTCAGATTCTTCACTGTGTGCTCAGGTTGCGGTTTGGGAGCAGAGGGTTGTGTGGTGGGGATTGGGGGTGAGAAGTTGTCAGTTTGGATTAGTTAAGTTCTGACAACTTAATTTCCCCATTACCTCCCTTTTTCTTTCCAATTCCATACTTGTACACTCCCAACTCCCACTCCCTGCTCTTTGTTCCTGCTCAGCTGGACTTCACTGCAGAGTCCAGGCTCCGCTAGGAGGAGGAATATTTCTGCTGACAAGGGTGGTTGTGCAGAAAAACTTCACGTGGATGTGGGTGTCCCTGTTAGCCACAGGTTTCCCTGACAACTGACCCCTGCATCCCCTCACCAAAGGATCTTACCTTGACTCGAAAGTGGGGAGGGAAGGATATAGACCCTCTTAGTAAATGTCTGAGGACAAGAAGAAAAGAGGGGGGTGGTAGGGATAGGAAAGGTTAGAAGGAATAGTCTGTGAGTAAGGACAAAATCACAATGATGGATAGCAGGACAAAAACGGAGGGGTAGGCTGGAGAGGAAAGGTTAGTGTTGCTGAAAGTGAATACCGCGGATGAGAAAAATGACAAGTGAAGGAAGTCATTTTCTTTTCCTTAGTTACTTATTTTTCTTCCCTGGGAATGTGAAAAGTGTTGCCTCTAGGAAAGTCACTACAGAGAAGAGGAAACGTCAACATGTAATTAAAGCAAGATTGCTCTAGATGAATTTTGGAGTAAGAAAAAGACCCCTAGATAATCTGCTTTGGAGATCACAATTTCTCCTGGCCTCTTTGCTGTGTTTATAAAATCCATATGTACTTTATAGGAAACTTAACCCATATGTTTTGGCTTTATGTGCGTATAATATGTTAAGATGTTGTTTTCAAAGAAGTATTCGTGGGCCAAAAATATTATCAAGGTCTTTCTTCCCTTGCAAATCAGAAAACTGTATTTCCCAGGTGGGGAAGGCTGCTGTGAACTTCTCCAGGATTTTCAAATTGGGGTTGGGCTTTAGAATTTGTGAGTTTTGCATAAGTTCTGTTCTTAACAAAAGTGTACTTGTTATGCATTTTTTTTCTGAGTGTCTGCTGTGAGTCAAACATGGTGTGAGTTTGAAGTAAAGACAGTGGGGCCAGTAGGGGAAAGAAGAAATGTTCAAAAGTAGCTACAAGATATGGCAGAGAATAAGCGCTGTCAGAGAGTGCGCATGCGTGCGTGCACAAGTGTGCAAAAGCAGCTGATACTTCAGAGGAGGGTTTGCGTCCAGCTGTGGGAAATCTGGAACGTTTCCTGAGTAGGTGGTTTGAGTCAGTTTTAGAATGGAGTTTGAACAGGTGGAGCCGTTTTAAGAGGACATTTCAGGCATGGGAGATAATGTAATCCGAGAAACAGAGAAGTATGTGTTTCGGGAACACAGCTCTTGTTGGAACATGGGTGAATGGAATGAGATAGGATTGGAAAGCGATTCGGGCCAGGTGTGGGAGGTTAGAATGCTGCTTTAGGACTTTTGCATTTAATTTTATAGGTACAGGGACCACTCATGGTTTGCAGGTAAACTACTTCAAAAAGCTTAGCCTGACAGCAGGGTTTGCAATAGAAAGTAGAGGATCGAAAGACCAGGAGAGAGGTCACATGGCACAGATGAAGGGCATGGTGGTGAGAAGGGAGTTTCAGGGTGGACAGCATCATTTGGTGAGGTAGAATGGGTCAAATCTAGGGGCTGGCTTTGTGGCAGATCTCAGAGGAAGGTGGTGTCAGGATTCAGTCCTGGGAGATTATTGATGTCATCAATAAAAGGAAGGAGAAAATGGGTTCAAGGTAGGAGTAAGATGAGTTCAGTTTGTAACATGATGAACTTTAGTTGTTGTCTCTCTGTTCAGCAAGATCAGCCCAATAGGCAGTTGGAGATGCGGAGCTCAGATGTTGAGAGAATTTGGGGGTAGAAAGTATAATGTGAGGCATAAAGACATGAGATTAGTGTGAGAAAATATTTATTGGCTTCTCAGGGTGTTACATGCTTTTGGTTTATTATGTCAGGTATTTACCTCATATAATCTTTGTATAAATGTTTATGTATGTATTTCTACATTTAAAATATATTAAAAATATATATTGAAATGCATAGACTGAGTTTGATACAGCCTGCCGACCACTCTCGTATTGTAATGGCCTATTAGCTCATAGGTGGGGTGAGGGAGCTCTTTAATGAACTGGTGGCTCAGGCATATAATCCTAGCACTTGCAGAGGCCGTGGAGGGAGGATTGCTAGAGGCCAGGAATTTAAGACCAGTCTGAGCAAGAGCAAGACCCTGCCTCTACTAAAAATAGAAAAATTAGCCAGGTGTAGTGGCGAGGGCCCCTAATCCCAACTACTAGGGAGACTAAGGCAGGAGGATCCCTTGAGCCCAGGAGTTTGAGGTTGCTGTGAGCTATGATGACTCCACTGAACTCTAGCCCTGGCAACAGTGAGACACTATCTCAAAGAAAAAAAAAAGACATTTTAACCTTTGAAATGGGGACTTTGATAATTTGTGTCATGTTTGTTTTTCTTCCTGTGAAAATGGAGGCCATATGTGATGATCATGCTTTGTTGAAAAGGCTGCTATCCCTGTCTCATTCAGAGGTTTCTTCAGGGCACTGGGATTTATCCCTGTTTGCAACATGTGTTGCAGAGTCCGCAAGTCCCCAGTGTCCTCCAGTCACAGAAGAACCTAGAAAGCTTAAAGATGTGTTTCCCACCAGGCGTCTGTCTTAGTCTGTAGTGTGCTGTGACAACAGAATGCCTGAGACTGGGTCATTTGTAAGGAATTGAGATTTATCTCTTACTGTTCTGGAGGCTGGGAATTCCAAGGTGGAGGGGCCACATCTGGCACAAGGGCCTTCTTGCTGCATCGTCCGACAGCAGAAGGGCAAGAGAGCATGAGAGAGACACAACACACAGAAATAGAGACAGAGTGTGTGCGAGGGGTTGTGCGAGTGAGCGCTGGCCGAACTTGCTTTTGCAACAAACCCACTCTTTCGGCAATGACCCCACTCCCAAGGTGACACCAATCCATTCATGAGGGCAGAGCTCTCATGACCCAGTCCCCTCTTAAAAGTCATACTTGTCAACACTGTGGCATCGGGGATGAAGTTTCCAGCGTGTGAACTTTGGGGTACACATTGAGACCATAGCATGCCCAGTGTCATCACCAGAATATTACATTACACACACACACACACAGAAGTACCAAACTGCATTTTAATCTTGCAGTCAACTTTTTGACCTGCGTCTGCCTGTCTTTGCCAAAAGCTATAGAACACACCCCTGCTCCCAGGTTCATTAGTAGAATGGATCCCCGTTCCGTTTCAGCCTGCCGTTGTCCCAGCGGCAGCAACCTGTGGACTGTTTTTGATAAGAGACACCCACTGCACCATTCCTGTCGCTACACAAACAACATACACCCTAGCCCACGTCTGCAGGTCGGTCTCTGTCATCCATTAATGTTAAAAGAGACCGAGTGAGTAATATGCAAACCATTTTCCATCAAGTGCAAGAAATCATCCAGTCTTAGAGCATGCCTGTCATTTAATGGGAAAAATAAATCTCTTTAAAAAAATCCAGCTTAAAATGCTTCTCGATTTAGCTTTGCTGGCACGGGGTTGCTAGGCAGCACCAGTTTTCATGTGAGAGAAAAATAAATGTCTTAAACAACAACAACAACAATAATAAAAGCTCCAAAGTTTCTAAAAGCTTTATGTCTGCCTGAGTAGTGACTGTTCTGTGTAAAAGTCAAAACCGCACAGCAAGAATATATTTGACAAATTTTCAGAGGACTTTCTCCCCCCCTCCAGTTTTCATGCACGTTGGCCTCTTTGGCAGTGCCATGAAGACTTTACTGTTACATATATATTTTTTTCTCAGCAGGGCTTTGCATTTTCTGGAGTGTTTAAAAAGAGGCTTTAAAAGCCCAGGAAACTTTCTGTCTTCCTTTCTCCTCCTCCCTGTAAGGAGAGAAGGAAAGTAATAACGATGTGGTCTTCCCAAGCCTGCTTTCTTTTAGCAATGGCATAGGAAGCCTCTGCTTTGTGCTGCCATGTGGCTCCGTAGATGGCAGATACAGGTGTCGTATTTTCCATTGGGACGAGAGTGGTTTGATAAGAGAAAATTTGAGAGACAAGAGTTACTCTGCAGCATTTAGTGCCCAGTATAGACAGAGCGCTGGGCGGACTCCAGAAAATCGAAGAGCTGCAAAATAGAGGATGAACAGATTTATTCTTTGTTGTCTTAGAAAGCATACTCAGTACGAGTGAGCAGAACTTGCCAGGACGTGAGGTTTTGATTCAATCGAAGGAAGAACTTCATAATATTTATAATAACGAGAATGTGTTCATGTCAGAGATGGAACCGAGGAGCGGGCGTACAGCTAGCAGGCCTCCGAGGTCCTGCTCGCTCTGAAATTCTCTGCCCGGGTGTCCGGAGCTGCAGAGCTGCAGAGACAGCTCCTCAGAGCCTAGCTCCGTGCTTAGCACTTGGCATGCAATCAGCTTTGCAGAGTCAAATGTGATGATGAGGACTGTGGCCCTTTTTAGGTTGTTTGTATTCCCAGAAATATCAAGAGGACTTGGAAGGGAAGATAGGAAACAAAGCATGAGAGGGTGGGTGTGGTGGCGTATTGTAGGTGGGGTTAAGAGAAGGTCCCCTCATAGATGCCTTTCCTTGATGGGAGAGGTTAGTGTGGGGTGTCTATGGGCTTGGTTTTTTGGCTGGACCTAGTGCTGTTTTTTTCTTTGTAAAATAGAGTTTTCAGAGCTATTTCTTTCATACCTCTCCAGATTGGGAACAATGATAATTATAATAGTTGACATTGATATTAACAGGAAAAGGATTATGTGCCAAGCACTGTGCCCGGCTCCTTATGTGACATTTTATTGAAGTATTCTCTAGATGGTATATCATAATGTAGCAGAGCAGGCTCTAAAGTAAAATTCCTTGGGTTGGAATCTCAGATCCACCACCTTGTGTGACTTTTAAGTCACTTTGGTGACCTGTATAACCTCATTATCAGTTTCCTTACCTGTGTACCTACTTGCTAGGATGGCTACAAGGATGAAAAGAGCTTACCCTTGCGTCTCACTGCTATTTTACAAATGAGAACTAGAAAGTGGCCGAGCTGGGATTTGAACCCAGACTGTTTCCAAAGCCTGTCCCTTCACGCTTATACTGTCGCTGTCTAATAAAGTATATATGAATAAACACATTTTATATTAAATGACCATAGTAACTTGCATTTTGAGAAAACCAAAGGGTTAACTGGTTTGGACACCTAGTAGGTAATGATGGGACCACAACCGCTAGGGCCACCTCCCCCTCCTTTCAGTGTGGCCCTCTCCTTGGTGTGATGCACACCCCCGTCTGAGACGCGTCCCCTCTAGGGTCATCATGCAGTGTCCAGCCTCTCAGCTTCGCCTTTGTTAAAAAGCTTTCGCTAAGAAAGCTCGGGTTACCATCCTCCTCCTCATCATCACCATCAGTGTGATTAATAAAGAGTAAGAGGATGCATTTACTGTGAGTGCTGACGCTCCGTTACGTACTTTACGTCATGATTTAATAGTCTGGTCAGCAACTCTGTGGGGTACATTATTATCATTCTCGTTTTACCAATGAGGAAACTGGGGTTTAGGTGAAAAATTTGGCCACAGTCAGTTGGTAAGTGGGACTCAGACCCGGGACTGTCTGGCATCGGAGGTGGGATTCTTAAGCCTTCATCTCTGCTGTTGCTCCTGCCATCCTAAATGGCTTAAAGTAGAAGACTTCTTTCTTCATTGTCAATGTCTAATAGGCTGGACTACCCTAATCGGATCCTCAGAAATAGCAGATAAAGAGTAATTGTGGATTGAAATAAATAACTGAAAATAGAATATTTTGATATCTCAAATATATTTTCAGAAATCTAAAATTACACCGAATAGTGTAAGTGGGGAAATGCAAACAGGAAGTATCACTTCGATAATATGTAAAGAACTAATTTTTCCAAACTGTAAGCAAGAGTACTAAGAATAAGCCACGTGCTTTAAGCAAACATTTGGAATTAAGAATGACAAAAGTTTACATTACTATCTCCTGCGTGTTCTGTTGAGGGCTTTGTAGTAATAATGTAGCCATATGCATCATCAGACCAGGGGCAGATAATAAGTTACGCACAGCCAGATCATAACAGAAAAAGACACAAGTGGGGTCTGCAGGGATCCACATGTGGGCTTCCCTATGGTGTTGTCTCCCAGGAGGGGTCACACAGAGTTTACTTGTCCCCCAGCAATGAAAATGCCGCCCCGTGTGGTGCACGTGTGGTGTTTCTGTCCAGGGATGCCCATTAGAGACTCAGTGCCCAAGTTTTTTGCTGGGAGCTAGTCACACAGGTATCCTTTGCCTAGTGTGTACCAAAACCCCAGGCTCCCAGAAGGCCAGGAGGTGTTCGGCATAACGCCTGCACATTTGTACAAACGGGCTGGGCATATTGGATGCATCGTAACCATTTAGGGAATGCCCTATATCAGATTAAAGAACTGTTGCCCCGCCAAGTTCCCAGACACCAACCCCAAGGTCCAGCCTTGCAGGAAGGCTTTTCTATAAGCATAGTGTTCTCAGGTCTGCTGTGTTTATTCCTTTCTGCACTCTGGGTGCCTTTTAAGTGCCACCGTGGGGAGCTTTGAGGAACCAGGGGTGAGGATGAGGTTCTGTTTCTCCCTACAAGGTCGTTCTCTGTCATTGGGATTCACAGCCTTTCCTCTTTCGCTTTGGCAGTGTCACCCTTACTCCATAGGTGAAGTGCATGTCGTCAGCCACATTCAAGAAGTGCCTGATTATGTTTACCGAGGAGCCTGGGAATCTAGAAGAATGTGGTCAGTGTGGGTTAAAGAAATTACAAGCCATGCAGCCTTATGTCACTGGGCTCATTTGGCACAGGATGAAAAGTGCCTCAGAAGTCCTCCTTGTTTTAACTTTCCAGTTGGTTGATTTCTCTTTGAGAGTGACCCTGGAGGGCAGAACTCATTGTGTGAGCTTTTTGCTCCTTTCACCTTAAGCCCTGTTGTGTGCTGTCCTTGGGTTCCCAGGTTTTCTCGAGAAGCCAAGTGCTGCCATGTCTGTCCCACCCTCTCCTCGGGGGCTGGTCAGGCTCTCCCCTTCACCCCAGTCTGGCCTTGGTGGTGTCTGGGTCCCACTGACCAACCTCCAGTCCCCAGATCTGCTCTCTCCACTACTTCTGGATTTTTCTCTAAAAAAACCTATTGATAAAAAGATTTAAAACATGGTTTCTAGCTGTCTGCTGGTATTCCTCCTCCCATGAGCCATCTTAAAGTCTTATTTCTCCTCATGCAGATATTTGTAGAATTATCATCTCTTTTCTGATCTCTTACCTAGTCATACTAAGAGTCTACCCCATCCATAATAATTTGGGGGAAGGATTTGGCTTTTACTTTTGTTCTCTCAGGTTCTCTCTTGACCAGATAGCAATGAAGCGATGAATTCTTTTGATTAGTACACAGTATCGTATAAGTGTTCTTTGTTACAATAGAGATATGACTATCTAAATTCTAGAGTCAAACCTAATCATTCAAAGCTTCCTAAAGATTTGTACCTAGTCTAGAATTTGCTTCAAAATAATCGTAAGGGCGAGAGGAAAGATGAATAAGATTGGTCATGAGTTAGCAATTGATGTAGCTAGGTGATGTGTACATAGGAGTCGACTATATTATTCTTTTTACTTATATATATCTGAAATTATTCATGATAATGGTTAAATGATCTGATATTTGGAGTTGGTGTTCTTTCTTTTATGCAGCTACTAATTTATTCAACAGACATTTATTAAGCCACTTTTGCATGCCTTATATACTATATGGACAAGTTCAAAAGATTAAAAAACATGTTTTTCTTTCTAGGAGTCCAATATTTAGTGAGAAATATAAGTGCAGCTATGACACAGAGAGACATAATAACATGGCCAGAAGATCATGTGTTTAAGTTTGCACCTACAAGAAGCCTGTCGTTTTCTTTGTCTAAAGTCAGGTTAAGACCATTTCAACACTTTGAAGACTTAATGTACTAGGCAATCCTTTGTGAGTCAACATAGTAGTATCTTCAGAAGATATTTACCTATTTCATTCACAGCAGTGAGCTAGGCCTGCAGGGAATATAATGGAGATAATTATAAAATGCAACATTCCCTTTCCCAAGCATTCTGGTCTGCTTAGGGAAGAGGTTAAGCGCTAATGGCTCACTGAGCATCTGACGTTCCAGACATTGGCAAACTCTGGTTTGTACAAGGCATGAATCAACAGCCAACCTTGAAAGGGTAGGTGGTATCAGTGTGTCTGCAGTGTATAGACAAATGTAAGAAATTGAAGCGTGGAGAGTTGAAATTAACTTACCCAAGGTCATATAGCTTGCTTGATTCATTTATGGCCTGCCTTCTTTTAAAAGGGATTTCAGGCAGTTAAGCCACACAGTTAGAAAGTTCCTTGTGGTCTTTCTCCTGTCCCAAGAAAAACACGACGGTATTTTTGTCTTTTTAGGTTTAAATGATGCATAGTGTTTCGGTCAACATTATTGCATGGATGGTTTCAAGTTGAAATTGCACAAAAGTGCTTACGTATGTCTCTGTTGGAATGTGTGGGCATAAGAAAGGAAATGTATTTCCTGTATTTGATTTCGTAAAGTCATGAGCTTTATATAGTCGCTTGAGCTATACATGTCAGTGCCTGGTTGTGTGCACAAGAAAGTTCTTATTAATCACTGCACAGCTGGTGTGCTGTTTGTCATCATCATCATTCTTAATTACCAAAAGTGCACATGGGCCACAGATTTTAGATTGTGCCAAACCAAATCTCTAAAGTAGTTGGATTAATAGGTTATGGGGAAGATTTTAGAATCCTTTTGTAAATGATAGTAATTCTGTATGTGTTCATATAAAGAAACAGTGTACATCAGAAACTCATATGGAGTCTGGGCCATGATCTCAAGTATGTTATTCTTGATGTCTTTAATTTGTTTCTGAATAAACTTTCTTGTATTCATATATTAAAAGTGAAATGTATTTATAAGCTACACACTTTTTAAATAATTGTTTGTCTTTCCCTACTTCAGCAGTAAGTAAAAATTGAGCCATTCTCGTAGGGATGGTTTTAAACACTTGATTTCTCTGGAATGTCATTTCTGTTTAGGTGGAAATGGGGGAGGGAATGACCACTAAGAGGATTAGTCATCATTTTCAAAATTTAATGAAGGAATTAGGTTATTTGTGCTTAATGTGCTAGTAAGCACAGAGGAAGTTGTATTTATTGATGGATCGATGTGGAAAGGTCCTCTGAGTGAGAATTGTTTCTTGTGCATGATCATATTATTTTGTGGTTTCTGCAGGACTGTGTTTCCAGGACCACAGACACATCCACAGTCTGACTTTTTTGACGTCTTGCTGTGATTTTATCCACATTCCATGTAACTTAAAACTCTTTTACTTGACTTTATTATTCAGATGGATCCAAACTATTGTAAATTGTTTCTGATTTTCCATTGTTTCCCATTCTTGGCAGCCTTCCCATTCATTACTTTAGGTCAGTGGTTCTTAACCAGTTTTTATGTTTTACACCCCATTGAGAATTTGATAAAAAAAAAAAAATAATCCTATTTTCTGAAAACATACCAATGGACACACATCATTTACATACAATGTAAGGGCACATAATGACTCCAAAGTCTATCAATAGACCTTGTTTAGGAACCCCTGCTCTAGGTGAAAATAACTAGGACGATATTAAAATAATTGAATAAATATATCTGGTCCACTTACAATGTGGAGCGTGGGAGGCATAGTAACGGGTTTCCAGATTACAGTATCTTATTATGTTCTTATATATGCACCAGTATTATTTCTTGTCCCATTATTATCTCAGACAATCTCAAACATATTTTGAGATGGCAGAATAAAGACAGGTCTTTAAATCTTACAATATAAACCAGGGGTCCTCAAACTTTTTAAACAGGGGGCCAGTTCACTGTTCCTCAGACTGTTGGAGGGCCGGACTATAGTTTAAAAAACACTATGAACAAATTCCTATGCATACTGCGCATATCTTATTTTGAAGTGAAAAAAACAGATGGGCAAAAACACCTGCATGTGGCCCACGGGCTGTAGTTTGAGGATGCCTGATATAAACCAACATAGGTTAAAAGAAAAAAAAAAATACCCTGGTATCAGTGAAATACAGAAAAATTCTAGAGACCAGGGAATAAAATTTCCAAAAATTTGCAAGGTCCATCTCTGCTTTACCTCCAACTTGACCTTCCACAGAAGTGATATGGGACAGATGTATGTGTGCAATGCCTGAAACACTCTCCTTTGGAGGGAGGTGCAGAAGATGATTGATTCAGGCAGCTTTGGGTAAGGACGTTCTGCTTCCACAAAGGTACATGCTCCTCCTGACCGGCCTCATCTCCTTTCAGAGAAGGAAGATAGCTGGGGTGTGGCAGATTGGGGCCTCTCTGTCAAAAACACCCCAGAGTCAGCAATAGATGGAAAGTCAGTAAAAATTGTAAACGTTGAAACTGAAGCTAACTAAAAAATGAGCTGCCTCAAGAGGAAGGTGGCAAAAATGACCCCTGAGTGTAAAGGGGGAAGTTTCATTTGCTACCCTGATACCTTCTAGCATGAGCATCTTGAGGTGGCTGTCTCATAGCTCATTCAGCTTGTGCCTGGAGAATGATTAGAGGTGGTTGATAAACTGGCCACCTCTGACTGAGAGTCCCTGGTGGGGGCTGGAGGGTCAGGGCCTCTTCTGGTGTAGTGTGCAGCCCGGGCAGGGGAGTGGACACAGGCATGGGCGTGCTGGCAAAACCACAGAGATAAAGGCAGTGACCTGGCTGCTTACAGGCTTGGCTGAAACCTCATCTTCCCTGTACCCATTTGTCAGGGATGGAATTATGACCCTCAAAATTCATACGTTGAAGCCTTAAGCCCCAGTCTGACTGTATTTGAAGGTTGGGTCTTTAAATAGGTAATGAAGGTTAAATGAAGTCATAAAGGCGAGGCCCTGCTCCAGTAGGACCAGTGTCCTTATATGAAGAAGAAGAGACACCAGGGTTGTGCATGCACAGAGAGAAAAGGCCACGTGAGGACAAAATGAGGCATCCATCTGCAAGCCAAGGAGAGAGGCCCTGGGAGAAAAACAACCCTGCCAACACCTTGGTCTTGGACTTCCAGCCTCCAGAACTGTGAGGCAGTGAAGTTCTATTGTTTAAGCTCCCCAGTCTATGGGAGTCTGTTACAGCAGCCATAGCAGACCAATGTACTGTTCTCTCAGGATACAGAACACTGGGCAGGCAAAACTGTAGTGCACAGAACAAAACCGACATTCGTAATATAGGAAGAGATTCAAGGAGATGTCACCCGTAGTGTAGTGGTGTGAACAGAAAGTGTTAACAAAGCTGCCCGTTTAAAATATCAGTGTAACTGAAATCAACCCACCAACGAAGTATAGCCAGCGTAGAGTCTGTGCGAATGCATCGCAGCAGCAGGGGGAAACGTAAAGTATAGATCAAGAGTCTGTTTTAGAAGAAATACTGATCTAAGGGGGAGAAGAAGTGAATTTACTAAAATTTATCTCAATAGAAGAACTAAATATTTATTTCGTAAAATGGAATAAAGTGATTAAATAGGATTTTTTAAAGGAGTTTGCTGAGCTAAGAGAAGACTGACACTCAAAACAACATTTCAAAACAAATGACCTAATAATGGAAATGAATAGAATCAGAAGTTAAAACAAATTATCATTGATGAAATGGTCACATTCAGTGAGAGGAGGAAGACGAAAGAAGAGGAAACAGTCAATATGGAGGACAAAGGCGACCTATCAGCAGGCATCGTCAGAGGCACAGAACTAAATTGTAGAACAGGAATAATTTTAATGATAAAGCAGGAGAGGAATTTTTTTTTCTGAATCAAAGGTATGACTTAGTTTGTACAAAGAGTCCACTAAATTTCAGGAAATATCAATTCTGAATTGTGAGTCATTCAGAATTGTCCACATAGAAGACATACTGTGTTATCAATTACTGGATTTTGAGGAAAAAGAAAAACCCATTCAGAGAATACATCTGGTTGCCTCCTATTTCCCTACAGCCATTTAGAAGGCAATGAAGCAATATTGATAGGTCTTGAGTATCTATTTCTGGCCACAAACAAAAACCTCAAACTTCAAAAAGGCAGAAATAATACCACTTTTTTTTTTTATCTATAGTACTCTAAATCTAGAAATTAACAACAGTAATAATAGAAGCAAAAAAAAAAAAACCTCCAGTCACATGAGAATTTAAAAACTTTCATAACTGATTTATGGATTAAGGTAGAAATTTTAAAAATTCTGGAATATCTAGAGATAGTCTATAAGCTAAGTATTTCAAAACTTAAAGGATAGGGCAAAATTTGTATTTAGAGACATTTATAATCTTAAATATCTAAGTATCTATAAGGCAGAAGGAATCAAATAAGCATTCATCCCAAATTAGAAGAAAATAATAAATATAAAAGAAATTAATTAGAAAAGAGAAAAAAGGGTAGCACTTATCTTAAATTTGTGTGTATATGAAGGGGGAGGGGTTAGGGAACAGATAAACCTGGGCTAGGCTTGTTAAGAACGAAGGGATGGGAGAGAGAAGGCTCACGTATATAAATAGAAAGAAATGTGGAAATAACTATAAGTTCACAGGGCACAGAATTCTGAAAATTTGAATGAAGTTAGTGAAATAATGAGAAGAACAGAGAATTTTCAAAGAGCAATCATCTTTGGCTCCCAAAAGCACCACGGTCAGATACTTTCACAGTTGAATTCTTTTAAGCTTGAAAGAAACAGGTAAATCAGTTGGTATTTAAACTGGTCCACAGCATTGTGAAGGGAAATGTCACATTCTTTTTCTGGTGTCAGTAAGGCACTAATGCCAAAGCATGTGAAAGATAATGTGGTAGATCAGTTTTACTTACGAATATTATGTAGAGATCTTAAATAGTACATTAGCAAATAAGAGCAGTCCTTTAACAGGATTATATTTCAGTCTGAGTTGGTCTCGTCCCTGAAGGGGATGCTGTTGAGCCACCAGGGTGGCTCAGTGTTAGGAAGTACATTATTGTGACGTACCAGATCGTTAAATCAAAGGAGAAAGGCTTTCAGCAGATCCCTAAACGCATTTGACAAAATTTACATTAATTTCTGATATATTACCTCAATGAAGCAGAAATTGTGAATGCTTCCTAAAAATGTTTAAAAATATATATTTTAACCCTTAATTTAGTATTCTGTTTAATTGTTGAAATGCTTCAACTATTGAAGATGTGACTGCTATTACTAATTAACTGTTGTCCTGAAGGACTAGGCAAGGAAAGCAAGAGGAAAAAGTAAGAGGTGGTATATAAAAACCAAATGGGGAATGTTTTTTTCTCTTTACAGCTGTGACTATATATGTAGATAGCTCTAGAGAACAAATGAAAGAACTGGTGCTCTGACATCCGTTAGGAGGGAGGATTGAAAGTAATTACCGAAATTGATAGCTTCCTTGTATAAAGGAATCAGAAAATACAATGGGAAAAATAGGTTGTGTTAACAGGGTCTTTGAGAAAGATAATTATCTCAGTGTGAGCCTAGATCAAAAGCACCTAGATGAAGAAAGCTGTGATGTTTCACTAAGAAACATGAGAAGATGTCTCCTTGAAGGGAGGAAATGAATGGTGTTAGATACCACTGGTGGGAGTGTGAGTCCGAGCATCCTTTCCAAGAGAGTTTGGCAGTGGCCAGCAAAGCTTAAAGTGCACTTATAGCCAGGTGTGCCTGTAGTCCCAGCTACTTGGGAGGCTGAGGTGAAAGGATTGCTTGAGCCCAGGAGTTTGGATCCAGTCTGGGCAACATAGCAAGACCCTGTCTCTAAAAAAAAAAAAAAACAAACTTAGAGTTTGAAGGCAATCTGTTACCAAATGCTCTACAGATATTCTCTTAAAATTTTGCAAAAATGTGGAACATGTTCACTGCTACGTTGTTTCTTAAAGCTAAAGTCAGAAATAGCCTTTAATGGGGGGAAGAAACATTCTGAACCCCGAAGGAGGAGGTAGATTTGTAAATACTGATAGTGACCCTAGCAGACACACCCTAAGGTCACCTCCAATGACCAGGCCCTTGTGCTGGGAAGACCTGTTACTCGAGTCTAACCAGTAGAATGTTGTAGAGGGGATTATGTTTTGATTTGACTTTGTCTTCACAGCCTGGTGAGAGAAATTCTCTTGTTGGCCTTGAAGAAGTAATCAGCCATGTCATTTCCTCCAAGGCTGGAGTAAATGAATTTTATGATACTCTATATGTATCAGTATCACCATTAATTAAGGCCCATTTATAGTTTTTTTCTTTGACTTAATAAAAGACAACTAATGCATACTTAAATTTATATTACAGAATGAACAAACATTCCAGTACTATGTTTCAGAGTATAAAAGCATGTCAGCTGTCTATGGAAGGGGCCACTTGGCCAGGAACCATAGGCAGCTTCTTGGAGCTGAGAAGCCTCCAGCCCAGTCAGCAAAACGTCATAGTCCTTAGTCCTGCAGTTGCAACGAAATGAATTCTGCCAGCAGCCCAGATGAGCTTGGAAGCAGATTCATCCCCAGGTCAGCCTCCAGAATACAGCTTGGCTGACCCTTTGCCTTTGTGGGCTGAGGACCTCCTAAGCAGAGGACCCAGTTAAGCTGTGCTTAGCCTCCTGACCCATGGGAACCTTGAGATCATTGATAACTTTCTTATTTACAGTATGAATCAGAAAATCCAACAATAATAAAAGTTGTTTTCGGCTGCTGAGTTTAGGGTAATTTGTTAAGCATCAGTAGAAAACTAACACACTAAAATGGAATGATTTCTAAGACACTGGCATCCTGTCTCACTCCAAATTAAGTAAAAAAAAATCTCATGCCACTTACTGATCTGACTTGCTATTCATATCCTCACTTATTATACTCCAGGCACACTTACCTGTTTGGTATTCCTGGAAAATGCCAGGCACGTTTCTGCCTCAGGCCTTGCACTTATTAATTTATTTCCAATGTCTAGAACACTGCATGTCCCTTAGTTGGCATTCAGTTATCTATATTTGAATAGATAATTAAAAATATAGGTATGGACCTTTATCTTTGTTATCATCTCTTGTGTGTTAATGTACATATATAGAAACTACATATATATGCAGGCATATGCATAGGCAACATTTTATTATTTTTTGTTTTCCTAGAAGGAATCAAAGAAACTATTGATAATGGTTACCTTGGTGGGGAAGAGGGACTCAGTGTTTGGGAGAAGAAAGGCTAAAGTAAATGAATTTTATGATATTCTGTATGTATGAGTATCATTAATTAAGGCCC
>VSMD01054116.1:0-21306 GCA_008750895.1 Mirza zaza | reverse complement strand
CCTCTGTCTGGTGTCACGGAAGGGACCCTCTTGCTGCCACTCTGGCAGTGGTTGGAGAGGGGGCTAGGGCTGTGCCCCCAGGCCCTGGTGAGGACGGCAGCTCTACCCAGCCCAGAACCTGGTCAGGCAGGGGTGGGATCTGCTGCCAGAGTCTGGGGTGGGGGCCTTTGTGTAAGGGACTGAGCTGGACAGAGATGTGAGTGGGGGCTCAGGTCCGGGAAGCAAAGGAATCTTTACGGTCAGAAGGGGCTTCAGCTTCTCCATTCGTCCCGGCCCTTTGGTCAATGCCCTGTGGGACACACACTTCTGCCCTTCCTGCCCACCCTCCCTGGAGTCCTGGACGGGGGCCTGGGTTCACTCTGTCCCCATCCCAGTGTGCTCAGCCCGGTGTGGCAGGGAGACTTCCTGGGCCCCTCCCACAGGGTCCTGGAGGGCTTCCTTCCTCCACGCCAGGGATGGCAGGTGGAGGGGCTTTCGCTGGGAGAGGAAGAACTGGAAGAAGCAGGCTTTCAAAGTTGTGAGGTTGCCACAGCAACTGCATCCCTGCTGGGTTGAGAGGCTGCACGGATGTGGGTGTGATGTCCGTGTGTCGGAGCTGGGTGTGCACACAAGGCGTGGGGGTGCTCCAGGCTGGTGCCGTGGGCTGTGCTGTGAGGTAGTGTGTGGCCTGGTCAGGGCCTCCGTCCAGCTCCAAAATGCATGTCTGCAGCTGGGAAGGGCAGGATTTGTGCCCCCACCCCGGCCCTGTGCTGACCTGGGTCCCTGCTGGCCTGCTGGGTCACGCAGCAGGTTTCTGCGGCGAGAATCTAGGTGTGCAGGGCCCACCTATGGCCACCATAGTTTTTGGTCCTCAAGCGGGTGGACAGAAGTTTAAATCCAGGACTGGACGATTCCTTCACCTTCTGCCCACAGAGCTGTGGTCTCAGTCATTGTGGACAAGGCCAGGCCGGCAAGGAGGGAAGCTGGGCAGTGTCTTCTGCTGGGTCTTGTGGCCATCAAACTGCCACCCTGAGCCAGGCCTGGGGGCATGGGGGGCACGTTGCCTGCTGCCCACAGCTCCTTGGTGTTTGCAGCTATGGGGTGACAATTCTAACCCCGAGTTGCAGGCACTTTGGCTTCCAGAATCATGAGCTCACGGGGCTTTGGGCTCATTGGCAGGGTGTGGCCCCTCATCTTGCAGACCGGGGGAACCTGAGGAGGTCGGGACCTCATCCCGAGCCAGGGTTTGGTGTTGCCCATGTCACCGTCCACCATGTTTGTGGGTGATTTAAAGAACACGCACAGCAACAGAATTCAGCTTGATGGCTTCAGTGCAGAAGCCAGGAGCATAGTCTGGGTCAGACCTGGAAGGCCAGGGCTCCGGGCTGGACGGAGCCTGGGCCGGGCAAGGACCAGGGAAGCCAGGGTCAGGCTGGGGTCCCCTGAGGGAAGAGGAGGGCCCACCGGGGCTGAGGGCACAAGGAGCTTCTTGGCACCCACCTGGGAGGGGAGCAGAGTCCAGACAAGCCTGGGAGGGGCACAGAGAGGGGTGGATGCCCAAGAGGCCGCCACGGCCCCTCCACGGGCTTGGGGAGCCCAGCTTGGCTCCTGCCCTCGGTCAGGGCCTCCTTCCCATGACCAGAGCACCCACAAGCTCCTCTACACGCCCCCTCTCTGTCCCCCCCGCTGTCTGTGCCGTGCCCGGGTGTGGACAGTGGGTCTTGTGAATGTGTCTAGAACCCAGGACCCCGGGGCTCTTCCTTCCCAGCTGGAGGGGGCCAGGTGCTCCTGCCTGGCCCAGGTGAGGCTGGGCCCTTCCACCCACTCCAAGGAGTCACAGCCAAGGCCCAGGCCCCACCCCCACATGTGGGCCTTGCTCTCCTGTAGCCATGGTGACCGAGTCAGGATATTGTGAGCACAGGACCTGGCCTGGTGACCCCGTGACCCCCACACCCCCTCTGTGGGAGGAGGATGACCGGGAGTCTGGGTGTGTCTAGGACTGTCCAGCTCTCAGCTGGATGTCCCACATCCCGGGAAACCTCTTGGTCCTGGACAAGCTGTGTCGGTGGGGTCTGCGAGGGTGTGAGAGGTGTCCCCGGGGAGGCCATGCTGGGCCTTGGAGCGTCTTGATGTGGGAGGGGCCGGGCCTGGGCGCGGCCAGAAGATAGCCCTGCCCCCTCCCCCGTATGGCCAGGCTGGCTTCTGTCCCCCACGTTTGCCGAGTCCTGAGGTCTAAGCGCCCTCTGTCCATCTCCAGTTCTGGCGCTTCTATGTGTCAGCTGCTGACAGCTAAAAACACATCTGTGTTTTGTTTTGCCTCCACGAGACCAGGAGGCAGTGATGCTGCTGCCCCGTTTTGCGGGTGACGAGGGGTCTCGCTGGCGTGTGCTTGCTGACCCTGGAGCCATAGGGCACTGAGCTTCCCCGCGGAGCTGCCACCACCCTGGGCTCCCTGGAAACTCAGAGCCCGAGGCCGCCTCCGATGAGTGTGGGAGCCGCCTTGTAGTGGAGCCCTCGGACCGCTGCTCATCCTCGTGGACACTGTGCCACTCGAGACGCTGGGGGCAGAGGCGGGACTCTGCTCCTGTCCCTTGCCTGCCCACATGGGGTGCCCCAGGGCACACGGGGCCGGGTGCTGCCTGTGACCTGGCCAAGAGTCTGCTCTGCTGCACCAGCCATGTGCGTCCCGTGCAGCAAGGGCTCTGTCGTGGCAGAGTCTGGGCAGGGCCCGTCACGCACGCCACGGGGCCTGGACCGTATCCTGAGGGAGGGAGACCAGGAGGGCGGGTCTGGAGGTGGCTCCGTTCTTCCCCTGTGACCCAGGGCGAGTCGCCCAAACTCTCTGAGCCTCCGTGTCCCTCCGTGTCGTTCGCCAAACTGGGGTCATAATTCTCCTGCCTCAGAGGGAGGAAAGGACTAGGCTGAGATGGTGGAGGCGCCAGGCTTTCTCGTGCGGGGCCAGTGTGTGTTGCGCCAGCAGTAGCCCCACCTGCACGCACGGCTCTGCACTGGGTAGGGTGTCAGCCTGGGGCCTGGGCAGCTCACCTGGGTACCTGGAGGGAACATTGACTCCAGTCAGCTGAGCAGGGCAGGAGGCTGGCGAGGCTGCAGCAGGGAGGACTTCCTGGAGGTGGTGTGCGTGTGTACATGTGAGATGCTCAGCTTGTGCAGGCATCCGTTCTCAGGCGTGGGGCTGTGGGAAGCACTTTGCAGACCCCTCCTCCAGGAGGCCTCCCGGACTAGCCCTGCCCAACCACAGGGAGCGGGGTGGGGTCCCCTCGCTCGGTGGAGCCGTGTTCTGCGCGACGCGGCCCGATGCTGACCTCCAGTGGCCGGTCTGCCGTGCTGCAGAGGAGACGGGACCGTGTGGTGGGAGCACGGAGCAGGTCCCTGTCCCATCTGTCCTGGCACCTTCCTGGAGCGCTCACCAGGGCGCCCCAGTGCTGAGCCTCAGGCTTGGCCGCAGGGCGGCCGCTTGCATGCGCTGGGAAGGGCAGGTACGAGGGTGTCAGCCCTGTGGTTGGGCGTTGGTCCCCTCCAACACTCTATTGAAATTTGACCCCTGGGGTGGCAGTGTGGAGAGGCAGGGCCTTAGGAAGTGCTTGGGTCAGGAGGCCCTCCCCCAGGAGTGGATTAATCCATTCCCGATTAGTGGGTTGTCAGGGCAGTGCGGCCGGGGGCTTTACACGGAGAGGAAGGGAGACCTGAGCCAGCACGTCAGCACGCTCAGCCCCGCACCCGGGCCGCCCTGGGCCGCCACGGACGCCACGGAGTCCCCGGCAGCAAGGGGCTCTCGCCGGATGCAGCCCCTCAGCCTCGACACCCAGCCCCCAGACCGTCAGAAATAAACTTCATGGCTTACAGATTACCCAGTCTCAGACATTCTGCCGTAAGCCACAGGACACAGACCGAGACGAGGGACAAGGCAGTCCCTGCCCCCAGGGAGCCTGTCCTGCTGCTGAGAGACCCAAGCACACAGCTATGGACCTGGTCACACTGGAGTCGTTTTGTGGCGGCCCCGGCTGTGGTGGGGCTGGGCGGGCTCCGGAGAGGTGGCGTCTTTGGGGTGAGCGGGGAGCACCAGGGAGGGTGGGTAGCCTCGGGCGGGCATGGGCGTGGGCGAGACCGGGAGCCTCGCCTGTCTGTGGCTGAGTTGGGGCCGGTGAGGCTAGAAGGTAGGAGGGGCTGGGCTGCGGGGAAACCGCAGCAGGGACTGGGCCTCCGTCTGTGGCAGTGGGGGCCACAGAGGGTTTTAAGTGGAGGAGTAACGTGGCCACGTGTGTGCTTCGAAGCCATCGCTCTGGCCACGGGGTGGAGGGTGGGTGGAAGGATTGAGGTCAGAAGCAGGAGACTAGTAAGAACGGCAGCTGCTGAGCCCCCAACCTTCCCTGAGTGGAGGGCACTGGTAGGCAGGGCCTGGCACAGGCTGAGCCGGCGGGAGCGTGACTTGGAGGGAATCACGCATGCTGGTGTCTGTTGGGATATGTGGGCTGTAATTGCATGTACGCCCGTTGCTAGCCGCATGATCTCAGCCGAGCTACTTATGCTCTTTGAGCTTCATTTTTCATCTGAAATGGGAAGAACATGCCTTCCCTTTGTTAGGTTGAGATGAGCTACCGGTGGGGCCGAGAGCCTTGGGACCTGGGAAACGCCACCCACCCACCCTCCACTCGCCAGCTCAGGCTGCCTCACCCAGCATCGTGGCCTCTCTAAGCCTTGGTTCTGTTCCCGACACCATCACCCTGCCCGGGAGGCCCCAAGGATGCCACTCTAGTTCTGGGCACTGGGGCCCAGAGAGCTCCAGACGGGTCTCACCTGCTCAGGTGTGCTCAGCTGTCAGGGATGCTTAGTGGAAGCCGAGATTAGCACCTGGGGATATTTGCTGCGGACCGAAGCCAAAGGAGCAGCGGCTTCTAGGCAAGATGTTTCTGTCCTTTTGGATGTGCAGAGTCCCAGCGCTGTGGGCACCCGGCAGAGCGTCCTCTTCCTGTGTGTCATCAGGGGGGACCAGAGACCCTGGACAGCCGAGTGCTTGGGCACAGGTGGGTGGATGTGGTGGGCAGAACCCAGGCTGGGGAAGAGGAGCCCAGGAAGGGACTGGGGAAGGGATAGCCGGAAGGGTAGGGAGGGACCCAGAGGCCCTGGCCATGTGGAGAGAGGGTCCCCGACTCTGGGAGGGGTGCAGAGCAGCCCAGACACACTGTGGGGGTGGGGGAGGTGGGCGTGGGGCTCGACAGCGGGGGTGGGGGTGGGGGAGGGGAGGGCTCTGCCTCCAGCTGCCAGAAATAGGGAAGTAAGGCACAGATTTGGGGCCAGTGTCCTGTGAGCTAGTCCACAGGGGACAGCACCGCTGACGTCACAGCTGCTCTGAATTAAGTGAATTTTATATCCAAACGGTAGTACGATAACCACAGAATTCCAAGCAGCAATTTATTCTTAACTTACAGCACTTTGTAAAAGAACCAAGTCAGTTCTACATAACAAATTAAACTCAGGGGAAATGCGTGTACACAGTTTCAACAGCAGGCAAATATTCTTAGTGGTGAAAATTAAAACTTGTGTTAAAACTCAGTGCGCCGATCTTACAAAGGGTGTTTTTGTCTGTGGAATATTCCCGCCCACGGTTCATGTTAGAATCGGCTGGGCCCCCACTGCCCTCCCCAGCTCCTGCTGTTCTTGGTCCGGGTCAGGGCCTGGGCATCGGTGTTTTTGGGGCATTCCCGGGCGTTTTCAACCCGGGGTAGAAACCCTGGGTTCGCGTTAGGTTGCAGAGCCTGGAGACCTGTGGTCTGGGCATTGCTCAGCTTCCCTGCTGGGGTTCTCAGCGCTCGGGGCAGCAACACCTTTGAGAAGACCTGGGACCCTCTCCTCCAATAAAGGCACAAAAGTTCTCATCTAGCTGTAGGCTGTTCCCCGGTCCCTGAAGTCTTCCTAGCCTCCCCCAGCGTGGACTTCCTTTGCAATTTCATAGTAGATTGAATTGTTAACACACAGCAATTGCAATCGCTCCATCTGTTCCACTGCTCCCAAACTTCCACGTATTTCCTCGTTAATGATTATCCATTTGTGAGGCCGTGCTAAACCCTGCGCCACAGGCCCGGCCCCCAAAGCTCTGGCAAGTCCCCCTCGAGCCTCATCTGTGAAGGGTGATGACGGTACCGGCCTCACGGCTTGGCAAGAGCGGACAAGCTCTCCTTGGGATGGGCCGAGAGACGCTGTGTGATCACCCCGATCACGTCTGGACCCCGAGTGCCGCCTCGGTGGCTGGAGAGGGGCAGGGGGCAGAGGGCGGCCTGGGGTAGCCGAGCTCTGTCTGCCCAGAGCGGCACCCGACCCCCACTGGAGCAAGACTCCTCCCAACCTCCGGCCACTCCTCGCGGCTCCCACACCTGCTGCAGCGGCTGGTCTGTGGCAGGCCCTGCTCCTGCCGCTGGGCAGCTTTGGCCGTTGTCCCAGCAGCCGTCTGGACAGGCCCAAGTGGTCCGTGTGGGCCTCGAGGGTCCTGTGGGCCTGGTCGCAGCGTGGGGGTGGGCTGCCCTCAAGGGCTCCACACCCTCTTTCGGGGACTGTCCCCTCCGACCCTGCAGGACACGGTTTGGGGAGAGAGGACCACAGTCTCGTTGTGCAGCAGCAGCAGCGGGAAGGGGTGGAACGGGACTGGGGCCCGGGTTTGTGTCTGCCCTATCCTCTGTGCCAGGCCTCGCCTCTCCGTGCCTCAGTCTCCCCTTCTGGCCCTAACAGGGACTTGGTCCTTGTTGTGGGTCAAGTTCTTGGGAAACAGGTTCTGAGAGGGAACTTTGCAGGCAGGAAGGTGACGGAGAGTCTCTCGGGACCAGCCTGCGAAGGGGCGTCCGGAAGCCACCGCACGCGTCTGCTTCTCTTTCAACAGCGGCTGAGCGGCGAGTGACGAATGTAAGGCGGCAGCTGATGTTCCATGTGTGCCTGCGTGAGCGTTTGCGAGACGCTGTGTGTGAACGTTCACACGGACGTGTGTTTCCTTTTCTCCTGTGCGGACACCCAGAGTGCCGCGGCCGGGCCCTGTGGCGCAGAGCTCGGCGCCCACAGGCTCTGCGGCCTGCGTCCAGACTGGCTGCGCCTCCAGTTCAGTCCCGACACTGTCTGCCTGGAGGCAGCATCAGGTTGCACAAGTGGGGGGCTCAGTCCCACAGACCGCCCCCCACTTCCGATGCCCATGGAAGCCCCAGGTGCTTCCGACTGACTGGCCAGGTATGGGGGTTCCCGTGCCCCACCTCGGGCTGGGTTGATTTGCTAGAGCCCCTTACCCTCCCGGGACCTCCTGGTGCTCAGCTACCGTGAGATTGATCACCGGCCACTGGTGATCGACTTAACTTTCCCCTCCCTGGACGGTGGGGCTGGGGCTAAGAGTCCCACCCTCTGACCCTGCCTCGGTCTTTCCTGTGCCCGGCTCCACCTGAAGCTGCCTAGGAGGAGCCAGCCACCGCCAACTCATCAGCATGCAAGGAGACACTCCATACTTTGGTTAAGCCAAGGATTTTAGGGCAGGACAAAGAACAAATATCTATTTCGCAATATCATGATTGTTATAGCCACGATGCCCGGCCTGTAGTTTTGATGTATAGGGTCTTGCATATCGTTTGTCAGTTTTATTTCTAGGTATTCCATAATTTTTGATGCTACTATAAATAGCATTATTTTTAAAGATTTTTTTTTTTCTTTGAGACTGAGTCTCGCTCTGTTGCCCGGGCTAGAGTGCCGTGGCGTCAGCCTAGCTCACAGCAACCTCCAACTCCTGGGCTCAAGCGATCCTCCTGCCTCAGCCTCCCGAGTAGCTGGGACTACAGGCAGTGGGATTTGAGCACATCTGTCCTGGACTGCTGACACTTTGTTGTTCAGCCCAGTGACAGTGGCTCCACGGATGTGAGTGCGTGTGCCACACATTCATATAGAGCACGTGGTGTAGGCTCTGAGGAGCAGGCCTGGGTGGGTGACATGGCCATCTGGGCACCACCACTGCACGCACGGCCCTGAGGCACTGGCTGGGCAGGAGGCGGATGAACATGGCCCTGGGCTGCAGATGGTCCACCGGGCTATGGGGCCAGGAGGGCCAGGAGGGGCAGCTCACAGGGTGTGGCTGAAACAACCCTGAGCCCAGGTAGGCCGGCTTGGGGGGGTCCCATCTCCCCGATCCCATCCCTGTCCTGGCCCCTGTCCAGTCCTGCACGACCCCCTCCCGACCCCGTCCCCGACCCTCGGTGGCTGGGGAGTTGGGCAGCATTTGCTTCCCGGGCCCCTGGGACTCCGGCCTGGGTCTTGGTGCACAGGGGTCCACTTCGGAAGGGGCACTCTATCTCTTGCTTTGGCCGCCTCTGGGGGCACGTGAACCTTGGCGTGATCCCACTGCCAAGACAGCTCCGGAAGGAGCTGGGCACGGGGTTATTTATTTACAAATCAGAGCACAACGGACACACTGAGCACCGGGGCGTGGCCCGTGGACTCTCACAGTGAGCTCTGGGCCACACAGAACACAGAACTGCGAGGTCCGGACAGTCTTGGGGGCCTGGCGCTCCCTAAAGTTCCAGGAACCCACCTGGGTCCCGGGCTGTGTCTCTGCCCTCGTCCACCAGAGGGCGGCAGCGCCTTCTCTTTCTTGCCCACCTGGGCCTCCGTGCGGGAGGCGGGAGAGGCCCAGGAGGCCACCCTGGAAAGGAGGCCACGGCCTGTTTGTGCCCAACACTCGGGATCCCTCTGGAGCCACCCCCAGGCCCTGGAGTCAGCCACAGGGTTAGGGATTTGAAAATGTATTTTAAGTATTTTAATATTTAAATTTTTTCCTTTTTATGGGGAAACAGGTCATACATGTAGATGGTTTGAAAAGCCAAAGGTGTAAAAATAATTTTTTAAAAAATTTTTATTTTATTTATTTTTGAGACAGAGTCTTACTCAGTTGCCCAGGCTAGAGTGAGTGCCGTGGCATCAGCCTCGCTCACAGCAACCTCAAACTCCTGGGCTCAAGAGATCCTCCTGCCTCAGCCTCCTGAGTAGCTGGGACTACAGGCATGCACCACTATGCCCAGCTAATTTTTTCGATATATTTTTAGTTGGCCAATTAATTTCTTTCTATTTTTTTTAGTAGAGACGGGATCTCGCTCTTGCTCAGGCTGGTTTCGAACTCCTGACCTTGAGCGATCCTCCCTCCTCGGCCTCCCAGAGTGCTAGGATTTCAGGCGTGAGCCACCATGCCGGGCAATAATAGTTTTTTAAAAAGCAAAAGGCACAAAGACACAGCAAAAGGAAGTCTTGCTTCTTTGCTCCCCTGGCGTGTCTCGTGGGTCCTCCGTGGAGACCATGGGCGGCACAAGCACACGTGATCCCTTGGTCCGGACTCTGGCCTTGCCCCTCCCTGTGGTGCCGTGGCTTGGGGACCCCACGCTGTCAGGGCATCTTGGCCACGGCATGGCTGCCTCCTGACTCATTTCATCCTTACGACGGACACTTAGGTTGTTTTCACCCTTTTTTTCGTGGACATGTCCTTGAACATGGGCTGTTTCCCTGTGGGCGGGTCCATCACAGGGTGGAAGGGGCTGCGCAGTCCGGCAGAGCCGTCCCAGCTCCCGCTCCGCAGCGCGGGGAGAAGAGGCCTTGCTCCCCACACCCTCCTTGCATGTTTGTGTTACGAAGCCTTTGGCTCCTTACTAATCTAAGAGTTAAAAAGGGACATTCTCTGCAGTTTGAGTTTGCATTTCTCCTGCTATGAGTCAGGTTGAACAATTTTTCATTTGTTTCAAAATCATTTTTTCCCTGTTCTGTATTTATATTCTGGACCCATTTTTTATTGGGTTGTTGGACTTTGTCTTATTGATTTGTGCAAGCTGTTTACGTATTAAGGGCTTTAATCCCTAAATACTTGCAAATATTCTTCTTGGTTTGTTTTTTGACTTTGGTTTTCTGGGCTTGTTATTTTTTATGCTTTTTTTTTTCTAGTACTTTCGTGGTTATTTTGAACACTTTTAAATCTTTGACATATTGAGGATTTATTTTGGTATAAATCCCACCAATTTTGTTTGGTATAAGACCCGTGTCAGCTAGGGCCCAGGTAAGAGACAGATGTCGCCCTCAAATTGGGACACTGGAGGAAAGCTGGATAAAGGGATTAAGGTGTGATCAGGGTGTAGAGAAACCACTCAGGACAATGCTGGGCGGGTCCAGCGTCAGGCCTAGAGGACGCAGGACGGCTGCAGGGGGCTGTCTGGCAGGAGCTGAGACCTGTAGGGAGGGCTGGGGAATAACTACTTCCCCCCATTGCCTGCGGGGCTCCCTGTTGGCTAATCCCAACCAGCAGCTGGGACGCAGGTGGCCACAGGCAGTCTGCGGGTCACCCTGGGGCTCTGGGCAGGGCGAAGAGGTGGGAAGCGGGGTGGGCCAGGTGCCGCCGAGGGCGTCCAGCACAGGGTGCTGGGACATGTTGCCAGTGACTGAGCCAGCATGCCGGCTTGGGAACGGGGCAGTTCTAGCAGCCCCCCCCAGGGGCTTGGACACAGCCCCCAGGGGTGCAGGCTGGGGTTGTGTGTTGGAGGGCTCAGGCTTGCGAAGGGCCTGTGTGGGAGGAGCTGACCACAAGCTGGTCTGGACACAACTCTGACCTGCCTTTGCGAGCAGGGCTGTCCGGAGAGGACTGTGGACCTCTCGACCCGATTTCAGTGTTGTGGGGGAGGGCTGGAGGGCTGGTGGTGCTGGGGTGCTGGAGCAGATGGGGCAGGGCCTGTGGGGTTGCGTGGACACCCCACTGCGCCTTCATGCCCTCAGCAGGTGCTGGTGAGACCCTGCTCCAGCCAGGCCTTGGACCGAGGCCAGTGGTTGTGTTTAGTGAGCACCACTGTGTGCAGGCCCCGGTGTTGGCCTTCAGGAGCTCATTTAATGCTCACGACAGCCCCACCCTCTCAGTTAGGACACTGGGGTTTGGAGAGGTTATGTGACCGTCCCTTATCACAGAGCCAGGAGCTGGACCCGGACTGCTGACGCCAGGGCCCAAGCTCTCTCCTGTGAAATGGGGCTGCTGCATCCAGAAAGTCTCTTGGCGGCGAAGGCCAGGCTGCCTCTCCTTTTGGGGAGCTGATCCTCCAGTGGGTGGGGGACTCCTCGACTTACAGGACAGCGGAGGGATCGGTGTGAGCTGGCGGCACCACCCACCCACCCACCGTTCATTCCTTCCTGCAGCACCTGTGTGTGGAGACCTCACCAAACGTCACGTCCTCCGACATAAAATTCAACATTAAACCATAACATCAGTGTAAGAGTCTAAAGCTGCTGACTTTCCCCAGGTTGACAACTTGGACGTTTTTGTGAAAAAATACCAAATTTCTTAGAACAACTGATTTGTTACCGATTTGATGGTTCTCTAAACACTTGCTCTGACGGTTAGAGATTCAGGGCTCAGGTGGTGCCTCAGTGGGTCCAATCCAGGAGCAAAAGTGGGGCTTGATGCCAGTGCAGACGGTCTGGAAAGAGGGGCTGGGCCGCTGTCCTGCAGGAGCTCTGGTGCTGGGGGCAGGGGGCGCAGGGCCACCAAGGACTCCCAACAAGTAGGGTCAGCAGTGTGGTGTGTGGTGTCACAGGGAGGGACCCCCAGCCCCACGGCCGGGTTGGGGACCAGGAAATCTACTGGCTGTTCCTCTTGGAGCACCTGGTAGAAGTGGAGGTGTCCAGGACCTAGGGGGGTGCTGAGGAAGGTGAGCAGTGTCCACCTCCTGGGCAGGCTGGGGTCTGGGATTCACAGGAACCCTCTGCCCCCAATAAGGCCAGGAGCACTGGGGTGGGGGAGTCCTGGGACAGAGAAGGGTTTCACTGGTGGAGAGTTGCATTTGGGTTAGGGTTAGGGTCAGGTGGAGGGCCCAGGCAGGTACGCTTGGGGGCAGTGAGCAGGAAGCCCTCTGGGGGGGGCTGCTTGTCCAACCCATGGTCTACTGTCCTGGTTTGCCCAGAGGAGGGGCTTCCAGGAACTCTCTGTTTTAAAACCAGCACAATCTGGGCCGAGGGGATGAGCTGGCTGCCTGCTGTGTGTATGGTCCTGGTGCAGCTGAGCAGGTCAGCCTGGCTGCCTGTGTCCCAGGGGCCAGGGACAAAAGCCAGGTCAAAGTGCAAACAGCTTCCCTCGCCCCAAACCACGGGGTCATGGCCTGAGGGCAGCCCTCCAGGAGGTGCTGGGGCCCTTCCTCCACCGAGAGCCCCCTTGTCACCGTCCCTGCCCTGGGCCTCGCCCGTGTTCTGTCTCCCTGGTGCTGGCAAGAGGGAGGGTTCCCAGTGCCCTGCTACCTGCAGTGAGGCCCACCTCTTCTTCTGCGCCAGGCTGGGCTGCTCTGCATTTTCATGGCAAGTTTGTTTTTCAAGCTGTTGTTGAAACACCATTGTTGAAACACTGAAAGCGGAGAAAATGCATTTGCTCCGTCACCTTTCCCGACGTGACAAGTCCTGTAAAATCTATTAAAGCCTTTAATGAAATCCCTGCTCAGAGCTGCTCTGTGAATGAATGTGGAATTGGAATTTAAATTAAAATGTTGTTTTTGTAGTCTAGAGGGAAGAAATTAAAGGGACAGTGCACGGTGCTGCCGCTGTCTTCAGGCTGGTGGGCACCTCGCCCAGAGGCCCTGGGCCCAGGGCCGGGACCTGCCTGCGACCCCGGCTGGGTCGAGGTGCTGGGGGGACACTGAGGTGGTGGCTGTCCCCGCCTCAGGAGGCAGGTGCACCTGTGGGCCAGGTGGCCACTTGAGATTGGAGGTTGTGTTTACTCAGAAGCAGACGGGTAGAGCTCACAGGCTGGCAGACTGGGGGGTGAGTGGGGAGGACAGATCCCTGGAAGAGGAAGGAAGGAGAGCGAGAGAGTGTGGAGGGGTCGGCACAAGGTGGAGGAGTCAGGGACATCACCAGGAATGGGTGCTGAGGCAGGAGGCGGTGAGGTGGAGGAGGGGTGCAACCTGCTGGCCCGGCCTTCTAGGGCCTTCCCACGGCAGCTGTTCCTTCCCTTCCCTCACTCGCCCTTTGGACTCTAAACGCACTCAGGATCTGCCGTCAGCGTCAGCCTCCCCCTCGTCCCCCCCACATCCACAGACTGGAAACGCACTCAGTACCCCAAAAGGTGCTTTTCTGTCCTGTTTTCCAAGTTGCCCTATTCCTTCCATGATGAAAAAGAATTCTAGAAACACTCAAGACATTTAAAAAGTGTGTAGCAGCCAAGTGCTGTGGGGCTGCCGAGGGGAGGGTCCTGGTTCCCTGGAAGAGGCCGGGAGCCCACCGGGAGGCAGAAGGCGCCCAGGGCAGGGTCCCCGTGGGCAGGTGGCTCTGGGAGAGGGTCCAGGGCTGCGACGCAGTTATGGCCCGAGGAGAGGCAGGATCCACAGCTGACATGGACACTGTGAGATACGACCAGCAAGGACTAGTCTCCAAACTGCAAGGAAGATGGTTACGTATCAACAGAAAACCACAATCAAATAGGAAGAAAATGAACAAGCATAGGTTGAGCAGAGATGAGTTTTCCAGAAGACAGTGGAAGCGGAGAAATGGTTTGGGGGACTCCTGCATCTGCCTCCCTTTCTCCCCGAAAAAGAGGGGGCCCTGTGGGTGCTGGGCAGCATCTGAGAAGCTGGAGACCCTGATACTTGTGGCCTCTGGGGTGGGCCTCCTCGAGTGAGTTAGGGCACAGTGCTGGTGCGGAGAATTCTGGGCCCCAGAGTCCCCCAGAAGCAAGAGCCTGTGAGAAGCCTTTCCCACGCCCTGTGACATCTGCCCTGGAAGGTCTGGGTCCTTGGCCACCAAACTGGGAACTTGCGTGTGTGGTGGCCCCTTTCTGTCCATGTGCCTGCTTCCACAGCCCCAAGTCGTGTGAAAAGACACTCAACCCCACCGGTCGCCTGGGAAACGCTGCGGTTTGGCGAAACTGAGCACTGAACTGCGCGGAGCACAGGAGGGTCCCTGTGACACGGTGGACCTCAGGTGCGGAGCAAGGGGCACCAGCTCAAGCCCGAGAGCCTCGTCTGTGACCCCCAGCACGGCAGACAGGGGCGTTGAAGATGCACTTGTGACAACACAAAGTGAACCTCGGTGTCCCTCCTCGGAAGACGCAGAGGTGTGGTTGCTCATTCGATGTGCCACACAGGGTCAGATCAACCTGGATAAACCTCAGAAATGACATCAAGCAATAAAAGCACGTTTCGAGGGCTTTGTTATGCACGATAGCATGATGTAAACCTGGCACCCCCAAGCCCTGGTCCGTGGCCTGTTAGGGACCCAGCCACAGAGCTCCGCCGCAGCGCCTACCCTCCCCACCTGACCCTTGTCTGTGGAAAATTGTCTTCATGAAACGTAGGAAGTGGGGCGCACCGGGGGAGGGGAGCAGTGGCGAGCACGAGAAGCTCCATCTGTGTCTACAGCCGCCAGCCACTCCCGTGGCTCACGCCAGAGCCTGAACTCCATCCCACCCCCATCCGTGGAAAAATTATCTTCCATGAAACTGGTGCCAAGAAGATTGAGCACCACTGAGGCACTGAAGGCACGTTATGTATTGTTCTTGGCTGTGCGTGTAGACACTAAAACCATGAAAACATGCAGAGGGTGACACCAACCGGTTCCAGATGGTACCCCTCTGGGGAGGACGGCGTGAGCTCAGTGTTCATCATTGTCTGTGTGTTTGGACATTTTCAAGCTTAAAAATCAAACCACAAAATACTATGGGGGGTGATGAGGAGGCAGCTGAAGGACATCCATCCCCAGGTGGTGGGGTGGGGGTTGAGCCGGGGCGGGGGCTGGGCAGAGGGGCATGTGGGATTCCAGGCAGACTATGGCAGGGGGAGGCAGAGCTGGGAGAAGGCTTGGGAGGGCTGGGGGCCAGGGCATGGGGTGGGGGCCGGGCTCCGTGGCCCTTCCAGGAACCCGAAGCCCAGGTGGGTGCATGCACGTGTGTCTCCCCATGGTGGCAGGCGGGGGTCTGTGCAGTGAGGCCATGTACAGCTCAGGAGCCTCCAATCCTTTCTGCTCCAGCTTCAGGGGTTGGTGCGGGGCCACGGCAGGGCTGGAGATCGGCAGACAGTGAGTGCTAAGACGGTCGAGCATTGCAGAAGGCGGTTCACAAAGCAAACGGAGCCGAAGCCTGGCTCAGTCGTGGAGAGCTGTTTCCTGTGGCTCAACAAGTTTATAATAAACACAGTTAAACTTTTATTTATGGCACAGCTGCTAATTGCACCATAAACATTTTTCATCAAGCAATTGCTGTTTACTCATTTGCCAATCAGCACGTTATCCAGCTACCTCGACTGGCTCCTGCCTTCCCACTTCCCAAATCCTGCTGTTTCTAGCGACTCCCCTGCAGCTGTCCTCCAGGCTGGCTGCCTGGCCCGCCTCCTGGCAGGCCGGTCCCCTCCACGGGCTGCCCAGCCTCTGTCCTGCTGCTCCCCGGGGCTGGCCCCACGGTGTTCTGCTGGGCCCTCCCGACCACTCTCCTCTGGCTCCCAAACCTCACAGCCTCTGGGCAGGCTCGCCCCCCTCTCTCTGCCTTCATCTCACCCCACCGGTCTCCTTACATGACCAGGAATCACTCAAAGCTTACGCCTGTGTCCCTGAAGGCCACCCCATTCCTAACACTCAACTCTTGCCACTCACTTGCTGGCGTCCAGCACAGCTCCCCACACACATCATCTCTCAGAGTGTTGAGACAGGGCTTGCCCTTGTTCATACCCTGGTTCCTGCAGCTGTGGCCCCCTCCTGGGGGGCATGGTGTGAGCCCCCTTCCCCCACGTCCCCTCTGCAGGGCCAGCCCCAGGGTGAGCCTGAGCTGGGAGGGCCTCGGATGGAAGGAAGTCCCAGTCCTGCCCAATTACCATGACACTCACCCCATGAGACAACAGGCACCAGGTGGATGGGGACCAGAGTCTTAGGGCACACGTTCCCTGTGCTCAGCTACACACACTTTGGGGACATGAGCATCAGTGGGCATGCATGTGAGTGTGAGCACACACATGTGGCATATGCATTTGTTTAGGTGAGTATACATGTGCATGTGTGTGTAAATGGCGTATGCATATACATATGTATACAAAGATATGTGAGCATTGTGCATGTGAATGGCATGCATGTTCATGCACTCATACATATGTGCATTGCACACATAATGTGCCTATGCGTGTAAATGTGCATACATGTGTGAATGTGTGAGTGGTTTTGCATGTTCATGTGTAGGTTTTTGTGCATATGTAAATGTAAATGTGCATACAAATGGTGTATGTGTACATGTGAGTGGAGTATTCATGTATGGATATGTGTATGCATGTGCTCATGTGCATATATGTATATGCATGTGCTTGTGAGTGTATACTGTGTGAGTGCTGTGCATGTGTGTATGCACATATGTGCATGTATTTATGTACATGTATATGTGCCCACAAATGTTCGCATGTGTACAGTGTGTGTATTCATATGTGTATATATCTGAGTGGTACTTGTGCACATGTGTATGTGCATACAGATGTGTTCATGTGTGTACATGTGCATTGGGTACTTGTGAGTCTGTGTGTTTGCACAGAGGCCTCAGACTGAGTCTCATGGGGCTCCCACTGGCTCTGGAGAGGGGAGGCTGGGGGCGTGTCATCAGAGCGTGGTGGCAGGGCCGAATGCGGCTGCAGCGAGTGCTCAGGGATCTGGTCTGCCCTTCTCCACTGAGCCACAGACCTGGACATCTGGCCTGGGGGATGTCGGACTGCAGTTGGCTGTGTGTGCTTGTACATGTATGTGTGTATACATGTGTTGCAAGTGTTTGTGCGCCGTATCTGGCTGTGAGCACAGGCAGCTACTTTGGGGTATATCTGGGGGCTCACTAGGGGCACTGAAGGTGCAGGGACAAAGCAGGAGTCTGAGTTTGGACTTGACTTTTTGCCTGGGTTGGCCCAGATTTTTCCACATGGAAGTGAGAAAGTGGGAAAGAGGAATCTGTGGGGGCCTGTCTCTGTCCCTTAAGTCTCCAGGAGCCCAAGGACAGTAAGAAGGCCCAGGCTTTGATTTCTGACCTCTTTGGGAGTGACCGAGTGATCTTCCGGGGTCCTTTCTGGGCTCCCTCAGTATAGAGCAGTTGGCTGAGCACTTCCTGTGGGCCGAGCCTCTCGAGATGCTCCTCCGTGCCAGGAATCGGCCATGCTGAACGCCAGCTGAGAGCAGCAGGTATTTGCACAGGAGCGAGAGCGTGCCTGTCCCACCGGCCTCTTCGCCTTGACGTCGTGCACACGAGAGCCCTTCCAGTGGATTTCAAGGGTCCCGGTGGGCATCGGCGGGTGTGTGTGGGGAAGGACATTAGGACCCCTCCCCTACGGTGCACTCACTCTTGGGGAGAGGGAAGCCTGGGTCCAACACGGGCCTATGAGTGGGAGACTAAATTCTGGACACTGGGATTAACGCCAGAAGCCCCCAGGCTTCAGATCTCTGCCTTGCCCAGGCTGGTCAGTCGTGACCCTGCCCCTGTGGCCGCCTGTGGGGGCCAGGGCCGCAGGGGTGCGGCGGGTCGAGCGAGAGTAACAGGGCTGTGCAGGGCCGGTGGCCACGTTGGAGCCGCATGCCCGGGGACGCGAGGCCCCCGGAGCTGCTGTGCACAAGGCTCTGGGCGCAGGACCGGCCTCCTCTGGACTGAGCCCGGTGTTGTGGCGTGATCGGTGTGCGTGTCGGAGGAGGGGCCAAGAAGGAAATCATAGACTTTAGGGTTTGGAGGCTCAGACACTAATTGGAGAAGCAAAACCCCCATGACCATGTTCCTTCTTGAACTGAGGAGGGGTCACCCACACCCACTCCTTCCCAGGTGCTTCCTGGCCCCGCCGGCCCCTTTGCAGGTCTCGCGGCTGGCAGTGGGACAGACTGGTCACAGCCACGTTGAGCTGCGGTGCACAGGCCCAGGTGCACACGGGGCTGTGGGGTCTGGCATTGCTCCCGAGACCCCGGCCAGCACGGGGCCTGGCTCGGTGGGGGCTGTTTGTGGATGCACCAGTGAGCCAGCAGGCTGCTGGATTCCACAGGTGTAAGAGACACCGAGCACCTGGTCTCAGCCCACATCAGCCCCACCTCTTTACCCGCCTGGGGTCGGACACACCCTGGTTTGAGGTTGGCCCCTTCTCACCGAGTCCACAGCAGGGGCTCAGCTGGGCCTGGGTCAGGAGACTCACAGCCACCCCGGTGGGGGCGCTGGGCAGCTGAGGGACTTTGGCCCTGCCTTGGGTGTCTGCTTGGCTGGAAGCTGGCCTGCTAGTTTCCTGGGCAGAAACCCCGCCCAACCCCCAAGACTCTGTTTCCAATCAGTTCAATTAGTCCAACTTTAAAGCAATTAGGGAGAATTAGTGGCCAGACTGCTGCAGGCAGACAGTGAGGGCCAGGCACACCCAGTTCCCCACCCGTCCCCCCTTTCTCCCCCAGGCAGAGTGCCCCTCCCCCAGCCTGATGGCTGCTGTGGGCTGGGGGCGCCCAGGCCTTGCGCCCTTCCCGGTCACTCGACTGTTTCTCCGAAAGACCCATCCCAGGCCTTCTCTCGAGGGCCCAAAGAGGGTAGGGTGGGCAGTCCAGGGGAGAGACTGAGGCGGGGGCCCTGGGACTGGGAGGGTGGGGAGGCCCAGGCTTGGGCCCGCTTTGAGGAGGAGACCAGACACGGGTGTGGGCTAGATGAGGGTGAGGACGCCGGTGCACACTTGGAGCACTGGGCAGGGGGTGGCCTGGCCGCGCCCCTGCACCCCCTGGAGCCCCTGGCGCTGACGAGGGCCAGCACCTGCCCCAGGAGGAGGCCTTGCCCGGCAGGGAGGGTGGCAGTGAGGGCCCGGCCGCTGCGTGTCAAAGGCCTCTGAGCCAGCTCTGGGGGTGAAGGAGGAGACCCCCTTGGTGCTGCCCTCCCGCCCCCCCAGAGCCCTGTGGGAGGGCTCCAGGCACGTGTTTGCATCGAGTGTACCAGGGAGGTGTGGGGTGACTCTGCAGACGGAGCCCTGTGTGAGGGAACCCCATATATAAAGCCCCCCAGCTGACTGAACGGACCCCCTCTTGGCCAAGGGGACCCCCCAAGAAAAAGACCTTAAAGCCAAATTGCCAGCCATGAGGAGAAGGGAGATCAGACAGGCTTGGTTATGTCCTCAGGCTTTCTGAGTTATTTTTTGTAACGATAAGATACAAAAATCATTAACAAGCCCAAGGCCATGTAAGACAGATGCTAAAATTCACCTGCAGGTCACCAATTTACCTAACAGATCACTTGAGTCTGGGTATATGCCTGGTGTATGTCTGGCGGCTTGTCTCTATTTAACAGCTCCTTATCTTTTTTTTTTTTTTTTTTTGAGACATAGTCTCGCTTTGTTGCCCAGGCTAGAGTGAGTGCTGTGGCATCAGCCTAGCTCACAGCACCCTCAAACTCCTGGGCTCAAGTGATCCTTCTGTCTCAGCCTCCCGAGTAGCTGGGACTACAGGCATGCGCCACCATGCCCGGCTAATTTCTTCTGTATATATTAGTTGGCCAATTAATTTCTTTCTATTTATAGTAGAGACAGGGTCTCGCTCTTGTTCACGCTGGTTTCGAACTCCTGACCTCAAGCAATCCGCCCACCTCGCCTCCCAGAGTGCTAGGATTACAGGTGTGAGCTACCGTGCCTGGCCTAACAGCTCCTTATCTTAAAACATTCCAGTCCTTTAGACAAAGCTTCATTTCTTTAACCAGTTGCAAATCAAAGGATCTTTAAACCTACCTACAACCTGTAAGCCCCTGCTTGGAGATGTCCTGCCTTTTTGGGCCAAACCAATGTATGCCTGACTTATGACTTCTGATTTATGACTTCATGTGTAATTCCTGCTCCCTGAAGTGTATAAAACCAAACTGTGACCCAGGCACTGCCAGGCACCTGGCAAGGCAGCCCACGCAGCCCCTGGCCTTTGGCTGGTGCTGGGCAGACTGTGACACACCTAATCGTGCAATGCCAGCTGTGACAAGGACCACCGGAAGAGCTCCCTGGAGGCTGAAACCTAGTCTGGAAGCTTCCCTGAGACTGGCTTAGCAGGAAAATCCCGGGGAAGGAGACGGTAGAGCAGGGATGGGAGCTGGGAGGGAGGGGCAGAGGGGCAGAGGTCTGAGCCTGTGTGTTGTCTTGCAGTGATGGGACCCTGGGCACAGGATGGGGCGGTGCTTGCTGTTGGGCAGGGGCTGGGAGGCCTGAGTGGGGGGCAGAGGAGGCCCCACCTGTGACCTCAATGCTAACCCATGCAGGGAGGCTTCACCAGGCCCATTGTGCCTGGCATAAGTCCATGCCCCGTGTCCCCACTGAGAAGCGTGAGTCTTCGAGGGGGGCCCTGGGGAGGGGACGCTGAGGGGTGCGAGGTAGCATGGGCTTCAGACTTGGGGCTCTCGCAACCCAGCAGAATTCTGTTAGAAATGGTCCGTTGACAGGGTTGCTCTGGACTGCAAGCTCCTGTCAGCTCTGGGCAGAAGCCATCAGACACGCCCACTAGAGGGACACCATCTCAGACCCGGGGCAGGTGCAGGTCCCTTCCCACCGAGGCCACTCAGCTTCATCAAAACCTCGCCTCTGACCCCGGGCACTAGCTCTGCCCTGGGCTTGGGGGTGAGGGTCAGCTTCCCCGGGGGCCTCCCAGAAGAGAGGGGCCACGTCCTGTCCCCCACTCCCCAGCTCTGCGGAGGGATTCTACAGACACAGGACGAGACGAGAGGAGAGGGGGTCTCGAAGGACGCGTCACGGCCAGGACTTCCTCTCCTTGGAGCCTGCTGTGCCCATCTCGGCGAGGGCAACGTGAATGTCCCTGCCGGGCCAGCTCTGCAAGGGCCTGAGGGAGTGGAGGCGTCTGAGGCCGGGGGCTGCGTGTGGCCCACTTTGAGGACGCTTGGTGGTCTGAGGGGGATACGGGGCAGCATGACGGGCCCTCGGCTGGGAGGAGGTGAAGACCGGTGGGTGCGGATCCAGGCTGGTCCAGGGGCTCTCTTGTGGGTGACGGGCTCGACCTGAAGTTCCTGTGCTTCTTCAGTCCCAGTGCCCGTCACGGGGGCAGAAATAGCGTGTGCACACACGCTCAATGGCACGCACATGTGCATACAGACATGCGCATAGAAATGTGCATGCACAGACAGGCCGTGCACGTACAGATGCACACACGCAGATGTGCACACCCAGACACGTGCACACAGATGCACACACGCAGATGTGCACGCCCAGGCACGTGCACACAGATGCACACACGCAGATGTGCACGCCCAGACACGTGCACACAGATGCACACACGCAGGTGTGCACGCCCAGACACGTGCACACAGATGCACACACGCAGGTGTGCACGCCCAGACAC
>VSMD01054111.1:0-55384 GCA_008750895.1 Mirza zaza | reverse complement strand
GCGGGAGGATCGCTCAAGCTCAGCAGTTCAAAACCAGCCTGAGCAAGAGTGAGACCTCATCTCTACTAAAAATAGAAAGAAATTAATTGGCCAACTAAAAATATATAGAAAAAATTAGCCGGGCATGGTGGCGCATGCCTGTAGTCCCAGCTACTCAGGAGGCTGAGGCAGGAGGATTGCTTGAGCCCAGGAGTTGGAGGTTGCTGTGAGTGAGGCTGATGCCACGGCACTCACTCTAGCCTGGGCGACAAAGCAAGACTCTGTCTCAAAAAAAAAAAAAAGAAAAAGAAAAAGAAAGAAAGAAATCCTACCAATGGGAAAATTCACCCTAATAATGGCAAATAAATCCCTACTTACTTTAGAAAGGTGTTTCAACTATCAGACAACCACACGAATAATCTGATGTATTCTGAAAGTACCATGAAATCTCAGGTTTCTTAGAAAAGTAATTCTCAAACTTTAACGCCCAGGTAAATCACCTGTAGTTAGAATCTTAGCCTGGTCTGGTGATATTTTAATATATACTTATATTGTATTATCATTTTAGCTTCTGTTTTTATTTTTTCTCTTATTAAATTTCAAGTTGCACAAAGAATTCTATCTTCTACATATCCCCCATGGCATCTAGTATATCATATATATAATAAATGATTAATGAATACTTGAGACAAATAAATTTGTCAAAAACTACTACACGACTTTCTAATTTCAAAATCTCATGTTAAAGAGCACTTAAAGTAGAAGAGTTTGGTCTGGAGCTCCTGGCCTCAACTGATCCTCCCGCCACAGCCTCCGAAAGTGTTCGGATTATAGGCATGAGCCGTCCCACCCATTTTGAAGCAGAAGAGTTTGATTGGGAGAAATCTGAAATGCCCCATTAGAAAATTCTTAGTCTTTTACATCAAAAATAAAAGATAAGAAAAAGGTAAAAGTTGTCATTCTCATAAAAGGAAACCCTACACTGCTGACTCCAACCCCCAGCTACGGCCTGGTACCAGGCTATGGCCTGTCTGTCCACATAGATCTTTGTTAAATTTTATGATATACGGGATAGTTTTCATGATTTTTCGATGGTGGAGTTGCTGAAAAAAAAAGATGGTCTATGGAAGTCTACAGTGCTCATTTTTTCATCTAAACAAACAATTTTAATCTAAACCCATAAAAATGTGTCTTAATTTTAATGATACATTATAAAATATCAGGATATTTCTTTAATTAAAATATTACAATCTCAGACTGGTGAGAATAATTAAATTTTCTCCAAATTGCAGATACACTCATTGCAACTGTAAAGTTAACTTGCTGTTCTGTTTAACTGCCTATGTCACAAAGGTTAATATTGTCAGACTACAAAAATTATTCAGAAGAAAATCATCTTTATTAATGTGAGATTTAACTACTGAAGTTTAAGAACCCAAATCACTAGGCGTGTTTTATACCACCAAACTACAGATGCTGTCTTTGTTGTACCCTGAAGCAACTTTCTAGGCGTTCCATATGGCTAGCAGAACTATTAACAAGTACATGCAAAATTGTGGGATAAAGTAAAAGTGAATAATTCAGACAACTGATTTATGTTTAGTAAGTGTCACTCAAATAAGGAATTTTCTGAAATTATTTCAATTAAATAATTGTATGGTGAATTTTCATTCTATCTATAAAATTCATTGAATAATTATAATTTTTGAAATTAGATTAAGAAACATAAAAATCCACAATCTTCCAGAGATGATATTGTTTTTTAGAACTTAGACTGGTGAATAAGCTCTAATTTTCATAGTTATGCAGGGAGATACTTGTTAATATAAATAGCAAATGATATTAATATTAAGCATACAATTCTATACAATGAGGAGCTATATATATTAAGATAGTTATGTATTCAGTTTTATTGAATATAATCTGTTAAATGAGAAATCTGATTGGAAAGATATACACATAATCAGAACTTCAAGTACACTCGGAAAAAAGCACAGGACTTAGAATGCAGAGAAATTGAGGGCTTGGATCTGCTCATTTACTTAGAATTAAACTTGAAACCCATTATTTAGCCCCTTCAGGCATAAATTTCTTCATGGTAGAATTTGAGAAATGGGCTACATGATCTTTAAAATTCTATCCAGTTCTCAAATTTTGTAATTTTGTTTATCTCCTATATTGTATTTGTATTTTGTTGAGAAAGAAGGTAAGTATAGGAGAAACAAAGCCATATTAGAAGACGCTGTCATGAAGTATCATTATGCTCTGAATGTACCTAACTCTCCTGGCCTGGACAAATTTCTCCCCAGATTTCAGAACTATTACCAATGATCTTTCAGGTAAAGTTGAAAACAGACATGATAACAGGCAAATGGTTTCCATTTTTTTTCAGGAGAAAGAAGTTATCTGTCAAATACAGAGCCATTTGCCTTTGATCTGGTAGATCTAGAAGTACTTCCTGTCCTCAAGTCCCATTAACCAGCCAGAATCCTTCCTCGAAATTCTTTGCATATTTAAATTGGGCTGGACTAGGGAGATTATTACTTGCAGCTAAAAATATTTGGTCAAAGAATCATAATAGCAAAGTGGATTAACAACATGAATAGCTCTTCTATAACCGAGACAACTCACATGGGCAATAGAAACAGGGAAATGCAATCTGCCTCACTAATGAGTAAAGAATTGCAGTGTGAACAATGTGATTCCTTCTTTCCCCTACCAGACAGGCAAAGATTAAAATATTATACAGAACCTAGATTTTGCAAGAGAAAGGAAAACAGTTTGTTGTTGGTTGTATAAATTACCACAACTAATATGGAGGGAAATTAGGCCACATGTATCAAAGCATAAATTGTGCATTTCATTTGAACTAGCATCCCACTTTTAGAAATTTATATTAAGGTGATAATTGTGCAAATTCAAGAAAATTTGGGTGAAGGATGTTGATTGCAACGTTTAATAAAGCAGTGAATATGTTGAAATGTCATTTATCAATGAGAGACATTTAATAAATTACAGAATACTATATGATAAAATAATTTTTTATTACTTTACATAATATGCTACACTATTTCATCTGCTTTTTATTATCCTTCTCATCTCACTAGCATGTAACCTTCATGAAGGCAGAGACTTTGTTATCTTGCTCACTGTTTTCTCATACTTCCAACAGAGCCTGGCATATTTTTATATATTTTAGGAGCTTAATAAATGCGGTTGAATGAATGAATGAATGAAGAATGGCAGAGTACAAATATGAAAATATACTTATGACTTTCTGTTGCATTAAGTTAGAAAAAGAACAAAAGAAATTCCCAGCCAATAATTAAGAGGGAAATGAAGATAAAGCTGAAATAAAAAAATTAGAAAATAGAAAATAGTAACATAATCTCAAATAAAATTTCAAGGAGATTTTATTTTTGGATTTTATTTTTAATGATAGAATTCTAAAATTTATTTACTACACTTGATCTTAGCCAAAAGGCTGAGAAGCGATGAGAATTCTCAAATTTATTTAAGAAAATAATTGGGTGATGATCGCTATGAAATTTTTGGGAAAGAAGATTAATTGGCATATGTGTGGGTGCAAGAGGTGGCGAGGAAAGTCGTACTCCACTATGACATATTATCAAGTTAAAGTAGTTTATGGGTTATACTGGCACAAAAATCAACTGTCAGGTCAATAGAACAAAATAGATTGCACAGCAATTTATTGAGCAGAGGGACTGTGGAGGAAAGAAAGGCTAATTTGATAAATGGAGCTTAGATGACTGATTAGTGATTTGGAAAGTGTCAAATAAATATCTCAATAAATTTCAGATCAATCAAATGTTAAATGCAAAAATATACCAAAAACATATCATAAAATCTAGAGTGAATATACTTATATAATTCCTGGTTAAACAAGGCCTTCCTGAACTTAAAGGAAGTAAAGACTTAATGAAGGGAGAAAAATGATAAATTTTATTATAATAATTTAAAACCTTTGAATTTAAAGATAAAATAAAAGAAAAAGAAAGAACAAAGCAGGAAAACTATTTGTAGTAAAAGTAATAGCATTACCAGAAATCTAATATTTAAATGAGCAAAGACATCAATGTAACTCACCAAATAATTAATAAAATGGTTAATAAAATCATGAAAAATTATTTGACTTCATTAATAATCAAAGGTATACAAATTAAACCAGTTTCCTTTTTATTTGTTTATAAATTATCAAAAATAAAGAATAATCAACATTAGCAAGAAAGGGGTAAGGTGGCATCTCATTGTGGTTTTAATTTACATTTCCCTGATAATTAGTGATGTTGAGCATTTTTTCATGTTTGTCTTATTGATCCTGTTATGGAAGAATTCTCCTAGAGGGAATCAGGACCTCATATTGGAACAGAGCCTAGGAGTGCAGGGCTGGGAAGCACAAATTGGTCAAGTGGGTTATTGGTAGTCATGGCAAGAGAGATCATGACCACCAATAACCTAATTCTATATCTTGGTTTCCAGATTTGTGTATTCTAGCTACTGGGGACACAGCCATTCATTAGCCATTGGTTCAGTGCATATATATATTTTGGGGACAGAGCCCAAATCCCACAAGGTATATTCATTAAGCTGGCATCTTAGCTGAGTCTTCAAGCACTGTTTCTTCATTTTACAAGGCTGGTCCATAAAAACTAGCCTGTGTGACTCTCCATGTTCTTTTCCCTTCTGCTCACTTGGTACAAACCAACATGGTGACCTTAGAAGCATTATATTAAATATGGCAAAGCCACATGATGGAAGGAACTGATCACCACATGAAGACTGCTCACAAGTTAGAGATACTCATTTTGGATTTTAGCTGAGCAAAAAATAAACTTTTATCTTGTTTTAGTTATATATTTGGGGCACTATTTGTTAAAGTAGCTAGTGTGACTCTAAAAATTCAATGCTTCACTGAGACCAAAGCTCTGAGCTGAACTCCCACCTTTATAGAAACTCAAAATAATAACTACGTGAAAATTAAACCACAGTATATTTTAGTTGATACTTATCCCATCTCAGGCTATTCACAATTGATTCCAAATTTGCAACATCAAAAATGTAAAATGGTGGAACTAGTAATGGGCATAATAATATTAATTTTAATCCCCTAGGCTAGTCTACCTTGAATTTGCCAAGATTATCATTGTCATCATCAACAGTGACAGTCATATTTATGTACCCCACCTAAGACTGCTCTGCTGGGACCTGTACAAAGTGAAATCAGAAATGTTTCCTGCTTTTGTGGGTGGAGGATGGTATTCAAGCAGTCAATATTGACATAGAAAACATTCAACTTCATTTGTAATGGTGATGTAGTACATGCAAAATAAGCAAGACTGTACACTGCACATAGTTTCCTAAATGGTTTTTGAATTACTTTCCTAAATGGTTTTCAATAGCAACTTTGATTTTGAAGGAATATGGAATTATAATTATTCTTCAATACTATTGATTTTCCCATGCCTTAGGTCAGCCATTTTCAACTAGTGTGATTTCTGTCCTCAGGGGGAATAGAGCAATGGCGACATTTTTAATTGTCGCAACTCTGGAGAATGCTACTGGCATCTAATGGACAGAGGGTAAGGATCCTGCTAAACACCCTACCACAAAGAATTATTCACTCTAAAATGTCAATAGTCCTGAGGAACTTTTTCTTAGATTATGATATTTCAAGTTTCCTTCTTTAATGTGGCCACATTTGCAGTTAAAACCCAACCCAAACCAAAATAAAATAACCAAAACCACTACCAGGTAGGGGAAACAGAATAAACCTGCTGGTCAATGTATTAATAGTCATAGTATTTGTATGTATAATACATAATTTGTATTAATAGTCATAGTATTCCTGATATAAAATGATGTCAAAGGGATATAGTGCCTTCCTTATTGTATTTATTATATTATCTATCAAAACGATAAAGCCAACCTCATTTTTACAGTTGTTTACATTTACATACAGTTCTGCATTTCTGTATGTTCCTGGTCTTGCTTGGTTTTCAGAATGGAGCATCAAATGCTGGATGGTCTAGATTTGCAACTCCATTATGAAAAGTGAGGTGGATGCAGAAATCTGCTTCAAGCCAGACATAGTTATTAGAATCTGAAGGGCACTAGCCAGGGTGGCCATAGCCACACATGCCAACAGGGGCCTGGTAGAGAGACAGCCAAAGACTCTTTGGATGTCACCATCCTGCCAAGCATTCACAGCTTTTTAGAGGTGTTGGATAATACCTAGAAGTCCCACACATCTACAACTCTCTTTTGAGCTACTCTGGGATTAGGGAATGGAATTATGGGATGCTATAAACGTACAGTGTATAAAGGAAGGTGCAACATGTACTTTCTTGCTGCCTTGACATAGACTTTATTGACTTTAGCAAACCTCACCCTATTCTCATAAACCTGGCAAATGTAAAAAAGCAAAACAGCCTGGCTCACCTGATGTTTTTCTTTTGCTTTCTCCAAGTAGATTCAAGTTTTGGGAGGTTGTCCAGACTTGTCACCCAGGAAAAATGTGGTTGTAGCCCTTCTGTTCAGGGTGGTATAACCGATACTACAAACAATGCACATGTATCTGGGCAATATATATGTAAGGTGGCCTTTTCGAAGGATGTCGCCAATTTTTACCATGGTAATAAAAGTATGGCCAGTTTAGGTTAAAAGCCGTAAAATCATAGCACTAAGAAAGAACCTATGATAGGAAATTAAAAAAATGAATGAAATCACATTAACACATCTGGGACTTGTATCCATCAAGGCAAATGTCTGACCCAAACCTTGTTTCCATGTATCCCATTTCCTCAGTCATCTAGATGAAGCATCTAGTAAGTAGTTTCCTTTCACTTCAGCATGCAAGGTGTGATAACTCCTGTTTCAGTCCCAGTGTTTTGCAATGGTTTACAGTAGACCTTGGTGTTGTCTTCTAAGAACTAGTTTGGTGGACATCATATTTGGCAGCCGCAGTACTCATTCAACAAGGCGGGTAATTGCTCAAACTCCAAACTTTAAATTAGTTTGTAATACAGTCACGTGCTGCATAATGACGTTTTGGTCCATGATGACCTCAATATACGACAGTGGATTATAGTACCGTATTTTTCTGTACCTTTTCTATGTTTAGATTTGTTTAGGCACACAAAAACCATTGTGTTTCAATGGCATACAGTATGCAGTACAGTAACACGCTGTACAGGTTTGTACTCCAGGACTGCAGTCCACAACGTCTGGGCTGGGGATTGGCACCAGTATGTGGCCTGTTAGGAACCGGGCTGCACAGGAGGAGCCAGTGAAGCTTCATCTGTATTTACAGCCGCTCCCCATCCCTGGCATCACCGCATAAGCTCCACCTCCTTATGCAACTCTAATGCCTGATGATGTGAGGTGGAGCTGAGGCGGTGATACTAACTCTGGGGAGCAGCTACGGATACAGATTATCATTTGCAGAGAGGTTTGACTGACCAATAAATGCGCTCGAATCATCCGCAAACCACCCCCCTTCACATCCATGCAAAAATTGTCTTCCATGAAACCGGTCCCTGGTACCAAAAATGTTGGGGACCGCTGCTCCAGGAGCAATAGGCTATACCATATAGCCTAGGTGTGCATTAGGCTACACCCTCTAGCTTTGTGTAAGAGTGTCTATGATGCTGCTTACAATGGCAAAACCGTCTAACGATGCATTTCTCAGAATGTATTTCTGTCATTAAGGGACACATAGCTGTATTAGTTTTTTTACTTGTAGACGATCACAAGATTTGAGGGAGAAAGGATGGAAATAGAAGGGGGAAAATACAGGTGTAGAAGTCACCAGGCAATGTGCTTTGTGTCGAAATTGAAAGAACGTTCATCTTATTCCAATCTTGGTCAAAGACTCATTATTATTTTTTTCCCCACAATTTAACTGCCCATTTAAATTAATACCTTTCTGATTCAGGATCCACTACTTGGTAATATTCAGATAGGTCCAGGGTTTAAATATCTTTATGGTGTCAATGAAGAAAGGATATGTTAGGCGAGTGAGCATTATAATCAAGATTAAAGAATGAATATTTACAAAAGAGCATAAGACATCCTGTTATAAAGACATCTGCACCCGAATGTTTATGGCAGCACAATTCACTATTGCAAGGATGTGGAAACAACCCAAGTGCCCATCAATTCATGAGTGGATTATTAAAATTTGGTATATATTTACAATGGAATATTACTTAATTCTAAGAAACGACAGTGAGCTAGCACCGCTTATATTATCCTGGATTAAGCTTAAGCCCATTATCCAAAGTGAGGCGACACAAGATCAGAAGAATGGGCTCCCCATGTACTCGCCATCAAATTGGTACTGACTGATTAACACTATGGTGCTCAAATGGTGGTGTTGTTCACCAGGGATTTGGGGGTTAGGGGGCTAGTCCCACACCTGAGGGATGTGGTGAGCATTGTGGAGGGGAAGGACATACTTCTAACCCTTGCTAGGGAGAGGTAAAGACACGAAGTGTAACCAAAATGTTAAAAAAAAACAAACATTTATCGGGTGTCGGACAGGTGGGGGGGATGGGTATATACATACACAATGAGTGCAATGCACACCAACTGGGGGATGGACACGCTTGAAGCTCTGACTTGAGGGGGGAGGGGAGGCAAGGGCAATATATGTAACCTTAACAACATTTGTACCCCCATAATATGCTGTAATAAAAAAAATCAAAAATAAAGAAGTAAAGATAAATCTGATAAAAGAAAAAAAAAGAATGAATATTTAGCTACTTATGAAATTATTTTAGCACATATTCAAGAGTTTAATAAATAAATATAGCATACAAATATGCCGGTATGCTAATGTAAAATAAGCCAACAGTCAAGTCACTCAAAAGTCCTCTGTTTAACCAGGAATAATGTATCTTATCTGTTGCATCTACTCCAAAGTATTTCACACACTAAGTGTATTGGCTCAATAGTGCAGAGATTCTCTCCTATGGGGCTTATTGGTATAACCTGAATAGCTTTTAAAATGCTATTCTCAGCCGGGTGTGGTGGCTCACGCCTGTAATCCTAGCACTCTGGGAGGCCGAGGCAGGTGGATCGCTCAAGGTCAGGAGTTCGAGACCAGCCTGAGCAAGAGCAAGACTCCGTCTCTACAAAAAATAGAAAGAAATTAATTGGCCAACTAAAAATATATAGAAAAAATTAGCCAGGCATGGTGGCACATGCCTGTAGTCCCAGCTACTCGGGAGGCTGAGGCAGAAGGATTGCTTGAGCCCAGGAGTTTGAGGTTGCTGTGAGCTAGGCTGACACCAGGGCAATAAAGTGAGACTCTGTCTCAAAAATAAATAAACAAATAAATGCTATTCTCCAGAGATTCTAATTTAATTATTTGATGTAGGACTCAAACATTTCTTAGTTTTAAAATCTCCCAAGACAATTTTAATGCTAGGCAGGAAAGCAAACCACTATTTTAGTACATTGTAAAAGCAACTTTGTCATAAGCAGCATTTTAAAAATGAAATGCAATATAATAGAATATACTTGGCTGTAGACAATGTACTAAGGTTAGCCTTAATTTGTGAAACTTCTGTGTTTGGCTATGTTTCGTAGTGTCAATGTGATATAAGTATTTACTGGGTTGGAATATAAAATATATTTTTGACTCTAAATTGCAATAATCTACTTTGATAATCTGTACTGATATTCCACTCACAAACTGAATTAATGAGGTTTATATGAAATTATTTTTCTATTAATAAGAACTTTCTTGTGAAATCCAATTGGTTTTAGTGTACTGTATAAGGTTAAAAACACAGATTCGGGCGCTAAACTACTTGAATTTAAAGCCTTGATCTGCCACTAACTAGCTTTAGTGACCATGAGCAAATTACTCAATCTCTCTGTACCTCAATTGCTTCAATTATAAAAGAGAGAAAAGAATAATAATAATGATAGTTGTTATGAGGATCAAATGAGTTAATGTTCATATTGCATTATAATAGCGAATATAGTAATATGTAAATACATTTTTATTAAATAAATAAGATTAAAATAATTTATTTGGACCTTCCTTCAAAGAAATAGCAAAATTTTATTCTAGAGCACAATACATTCACTCTCAAAAGAACATAGCCAAGTGATTTGCCAATTATAATACTATAAATAAATACATATATAAATAAATAAAGTTAAAATACAACAACAAGAAGAAGAAAAGCTAAAGGATGGGATTTATAATCAATAATTTAATGAAGAAAGAAGTGTAAAAATCAAACCTAATTTTATGTTAAACTGTTTGGGAGAATAAGTTCTAGAACTTTGAAAGTGTTCTTTGTTGGCATCTCTGAATAAAAACCTTTAAATTCACGTGTAACTTTTACTTTAGCACATTGAATGCTTTAACATTTAATCATGAAATTATTTCTATCCCTGTTTCAGTCGAAATTCTATTTGATACACTGCCTTTTGGATGTTGTGTGAACATCCCATAATCTTTTAATGCACCGATTCACTTAACCAAATGAAGTTTCCCTGAAAGCTATTTTGAAATTTTGAAAGCTATTTGCACATGTTGCAAACATAGCACAAAAGTAGGAGAGGTCAGTAAAATTTCAGTGCCCATTGCCATTTGAGTGGATGTCAGTTTTGGATTTGGAAAATTATAGGCTCCCTGATAAATATTTCAGGCTGCTGACTACAATGAAAAGTAATTAAAGCAGCTATGACAACAGGTGCGGTATGGGGGAAATGCTTCCTTTTATCACGAGGTTGTGGGTGCATGTGCTAAATGTGCTCATCAGGTTCTTTTTTCTATTATTCACTGAATACCCTGGGGAGATTATTCTATTGCCAGCATTTATAAGCTATAATGAAACCACATTAAATATGTATCTGATTGCTACCAACTGTGGAGAAAGAGTGTGCTAACTATGGTTATGTCTGGTGAGTTAGACTCCTCCAATGTTCAACTTCACTGTGTAACTTCTTTTTGCTCGAACCATGGGCCTTTGCTGTTTCGTTGACCTTTAATTCAAGCATCAGATATCTTTATTTGTTTGTTTGTTCAATATAAATTTTAAGGGAGTTGTAATAAGGTATATGCTTCTTTTAGACTGAAGTGTTTCCATGCAGTGAACTCCTTAACAACATACGACATGTGAAGAACCAAGATGGAAAATGATTTTAATCTTAGCAGTTTTAATTACGTATCTCTTTGAAATATTGAGTACCGTATTTCACAACACATCTCATTTTTAACTTCTTCCAGCTCCTAGACTTCTCCTTAAAAACAAAAAGAAAATGTTTTAAAAATAATGTAGTGGTTCAATCTTGTTTAACAAGGAATTATGTCCATAGTAGATATCTAATATAAGGAAATGAATGTGAGAGTGTTTTGTAAAATAAGATGCTGTACAGATGACTTATGATGATGCTTTTTAAAAGCTTTCTTTTCTAAAAGGTTAAAAAGTTTCTGATCTTTTACTTCCTACTTGTATAGAAAATAAATATAATTAAATGGCAATCAAACTGCTTTTTGAAATGTAGAAGTAACTCTCATGTATATATTACCCCTTTTTATTATAACTTTTCCTTTATACAAGAATACACATTTTCGCAGTATTATAAAGGCTCAGAAGTCTCCTCTTTGTATATATAGATCAATACTTGTTCATCAATGGAACATTTATGGTGTATAGTTACGTTTACCGACTTCCAAAGGAAAAGAAACATAAATCTGATAATGCACAGTAATCTTTAATTATTTTTCTACAAAGTTAATGCAATATATTTAAAGATTAAATGTCTCAAATTTACACACACTATTGAGATCCTTATAATGTTTCAAATAAATTTGCTACCAAAGTACCGGAGAACTTTGGTAATGCCATATAAAATTTAATGAGAAACTATGTCCTTTATACATTGTAGCTTTGTGAGTATAGAAAAGTTAAAAATGTCTCTAAAAATTTATGAAAAAGAGTTTGAATCTATGCTGAATTTTAAGTCATTTATTTAAACAAATGTTTACCGTTGGGAGTGCCCGCTACATGCCTGGCATCAGACCAAGCATTTAAGACAACCAGGCTGAATAAGGACACTATTATAGATCCAAACACTTAGAAACATAGATTTTTCTTTCCAATCACATGAAGAGCCATCTTCTTGATTTTCTGTGGTTTTTACAGTTATTGATCTGAAAGGTAGAGATTTTCTATGGATGTAGCTCTACTTTGTAGAGAATTTCTTGGGCACATCCTTTAAACTCTATGTGTCTCACAGGGAGACATGGAGTTACTGAGAAGAAAGCAGATTTTTTAACTGAAAGCAATTTCACTAGAACTTTCTGATGGTTATAGGCACAATAGAAGAATTCTGCAATATGGTTATTAGCGCTCCAGCCTTCTGTTGGATGAGAGGTTATTTAACTAGGTTTTGTTCATTTATTTCTTTGAAATCTGTTTATTCCTTTGTTTATGTGCTGGTAGGCAATGCGCTGGGTTATGTGTGTCGGTTGGGAAAACAGTTAAGACAGCAGCCATTGTAACCCAGCATGGCAAGAGATCTGTGAGCAGAGAACCAGGTGTCTGACTCAGCCTCGAGAGTTGTGAACACCCAGGAAAGGGTGTTCTCTAGGAATTCGTATCTGAACAAAGACCTTTGGAAATGAGTTGGAAAATTGTGGGGGGCAAGGGAAAGGAGAAAGGTCTCCATGCAAACCTAACGAAAGGCAGTTTCAGGGCAAAACAGAAGGCAAGGAGATCCTGATCTTGGAAGGCAGCAGTGCCCGACTTTTTTGGCACCAGAGACTATATTTATGGAACACAATTTTTAGATGGAACAGGGTTGGTGGGGGGGGGGGATGGTTTTGGGATGATTCAAGTGCATGACATTTATCATGCACTTTATTTCTATTATTATTACATTGTAGTATATAATGCAATAGTTATCCAACTCACCATAGGTTGGGGACCCCTTGTCGTAAGGACAAGAATCTGTTTGCAGGGGTGTAGGTGTGAGGGCTGCGGGGGCCAGGGAGGATGCTGGAGGCAGACCAGGGACTGGTAACTAGTGTTAAGGAGTTTGAACCTTTTTCTAAGGACAATGCAGAACCATTGATATGTAGTGAGCAGTGCAACAATTTTAGAATCATCTATAGGAGGAGCTTTTGAAGAAGAGTTATAGCGCAGGAGCAGTGGGGACCCTGATGTCCGGGGGAGGGACACAGTGTCCCAGAAACTAGATATTTAAAATGAAGAGCTTAGGCAATGGGTTCTTTTACCAGGAAGATATTTCAGGACAGTTATGATGTCATTGTAAGCTTTAGGAAAATCAGTCAAGGATGATAGGCCAGGCGCGGTGGCTCACGCCTGTAATCCTAGCACTCTGGGAGGCCGAGGCAGGTGGACTGCTTGAGGCCAGGAGTTCGAAACCAGCCTGAGCAAGAGCAAGACCCTGTATCTACTAGAAATAGAAAGAAATTAATTGGCTAACTAATATATATAGAAAAAATTAGCCGGGCATGGTGGTGCATGCCTGTAGTTCCAGCTACTAGGGAGGCTGAGGCAGGAGGATCACTTGAGCCCAGGAGTTTCAGGTTGCTGTGAGCTAGGCTGACGCCACGGGACTCACTCTAGCCTGGGCAACAAAGTGAGACTCTTGTCTCAAAAAAAAAAAAAAAAAAAGAATGATAATTGTAAATTCTGTAATAAATACAATTTTCTCAATCTTGCACTTGCTGAGATTCCATTCCAAGTGGAATCATGCGGAAAAAATCTAGATTCCATCAATTGAACTAAGATAAATTTGCAGCAATGTAATATACATATAAAACGTGTACAGCAAAATGTCTTCAATATTCATTCTCACCTCTGGATGAAATCTTTTAAAGGTTTTCCCTTTTCTTTATTCTTTCTTTAATATATATATGTATATATATAACTCACAGATGGATGTGAGTTTAAAGGCAGTAAGCAAGATGTGGAGATAGAGAACTGGGCTATGCTTATGGTCTCTGAAGTGACCAGGGCTAGTATTACAACCTAGAGAATAATGGAAAGACAGCAAAGGTAGCCAAGAGAACATAAGAAGACAAAACAAGTATGATTTGATGACTAGGCACACATTTGACTTTGTGCTTTGCATCAAGCAAGTTAATGACTAGAATTTTTTTTTTTTTTTTTGGTTATGAAGATGATTAGGAGTCTCAGGTTCTGGTCGGGCTCCTGGTTTTTCTTTTCTTTCTTTCTTTCTTTTTTTTATTTCGGCATATTATGGGGGTACAGATTTTAAGGTTTCAATAAATGCCCTTTCCCCCCTCCCCCCAATGACTAGAATTTGGTATCCCATCTCCACTCTCTCTTGGACAGACAAAAATGGAAAGAAGTTGGCTATAAAGTGATGAGGTTACTTGAGTCTCCCTTCTCTTTGCATGCCGCCTTATCTTGTAAGCCCAAAGTAGATGTTAATCTGAGAAGCATTTTAGCTTAATTTCTGAGAATGTTAGGTGTTCTGACAAATTTCTCTAATTGGTCACAATCAGTATCGCTGAGATTAAGCCCTGTTCAAAACAACGGCAACAATGAAAAGGACAAAGGGAAATGCAAGTGGAGATCAGAGATACTTTTTCCTTTATCAGATGGAACAGAACCACTCTCCCCATCTCCTCCCTCCCTCTGTGAAAAGACTGTAAAGCCCAAGGAAATAGAAACAGACATGAAGCTTTTCCAAATAAGCCATCATTCAAATCTAGTCCAGTTCTTAAGTACTAAATTTTTAATCAATTATTTGGGAAATTTGAGCATAACAGGCTTGGAACTGGAAGACTTTACAGATAAACACAAAACAGAAAGCTCTGCGTGGTAGATTCTTTACTGCCTTTTTGTTTTCAAATAGGAAAGGTTACAATAGGAGATATTTACTGACCTCCCTCACGCTAACAGTTCTAAGATAATCATATGTCAACCTGCCCTGTTTTGTTTTTTTAAACTACAGTTAGGATTTATACAAAATTAAACAATGTCAGGCCAGTTGCTCAGTTCTTCATACAACAGCTTTTTGCCTAGACTGTTGGACATCTCATCAGGAAAATATTTCGCATCTATTGAAGAAGGAACTTGACTTTGCCTGGATAATTCTTCCCTTGCCCTGGGCTGACAGCAAGAGGGCCAAACTCTCCATATGTTGAACAACATTCCACAATGGCATAAATACACCAGACAGGTTTCGTGGCTGTTACTACTTGTTTCTATGTCAGATAGGGACATTTCCATCTCTCAAAACTTTCCTGAATTTTTTCTTTCCTTTTCTATATAGCTTTTGCTGATGTATGGCAACATACCAACATAAATTCAGCAGGATTTAGCTAATGCCTATAAAGTCATGAAATCGCTTTCCATTTACCTGGATGAGCCTTTCTTTTCTAAAAAAATTGGCTCCTTAAGATAGTACTACCTGTAAGAAGATCCTTATTTTAATTGTCAGCCTAGGTTCAGCATGTAACACAGCCAGATCATTATATAATATAAACCTCTATTTGTAGATAGTGTAAATTCTCCCCTTCAGGGTGTGAATTACCAAGTGTCCCAAACCCTGGTATTCTCCAAAATCTGTCTCATTTATCTCCTTCCTAGAGAGAAACTTTCATTATTCAATCCTTTGTTTTGCTTAGACCGAACAGAAATGTCCACATAAGGCTGGTGTTTAAAGGAACACATAGTCTGTATGTAAGATACATACAGTAGATACAGTTTTGCTCAAATTGTATTAACTCATCTTTGATCTCCCATGTAACAGTGAGTATTATGGGATGTAGGACATACACCCAATTTAATGCCAAACCGGTCATCTTCCCCACTACATGTTATAAGGAAGAAGTAGTTTTTGAAATAGAGGTTAAAAGGCAGAAAGATTGTGACAGCTGACCCTCTATCAATTATTTGATCTTGTTGAAATCAAAGAATCACAAGACAGGGAATTACTGGTCCACCCTCACACCAACCCATCTTTAAACCTTTCTAAGGAAGTAAGTAGTTGTCCTACTTGTATATATTTTGATAACAACTCATGTATGTATAGTAGACCTGCCTGGTGGGAAAATCTTTGATATTCTCTAATTAAATTGAGAGCCACAGTAAAAAGAACCAAAAGAATCGGAGAAGTTAAGATACATGGAGAAAAAAAAATCTCTACAAGTTCAGAAAGTCTAATTGCAACATTTTCTTGACAGCAGAATCATAATCCAGAACTTCTTTAAACTGAGTAATTAAAAAGTCACATATTTTCAGATTAGCATATGCTTGAATATAATCTGTAACAGTGACATCTGGTGGCTTTTATTATAATGCTGTGGCATCTTTCGTACAAAGTCATGCCCTTATTAAATAGAATTGTACCATAGCTTTGTGCTTTATGCAAGACAGAATAAACATAGATGCATATTAGCTTGTACCAAAGTATTCCTTATAAACTTGGTCTAGAAAAGTGTCAAATATTTTTGCAAGTTTGCAAGTCTGAAACTTTCAGATAAGACTATAAAAATTAATATTTTAACCTTAAACATTTTAGTCACACTACCATGAACTTACTGGCTTGAAATTTATGTGTATTGAACTTTCATTCATTTTCCTTGTGTTGATGGAGTGCAGCCTCAGATTGGCATACTCTTTCATAGCTGCTTCCAGCACCAATCTGTCACTCACAGTAGCTAAAACCCCAGGCTGTCTGGAATAAATTTAATTCATTGCCCTCTTGAGCTCTATCAGGGCTAAATGGAGAGAGAAGGGTGAATAGGTGAATCTCAGTCTTTCTCTTAGGGTGTTAAATGTTAATGATAAACTTGATTTGTCCATGTGAACTTCTTCCCCTTCCCCTAGTTCTGAGGTCTAGCAACCCACACGCTGAAAAACTTTCTGAACACAATGAAAAAAATAGGAGAATACATATTCGCAACGAGGATTCTTTAAAAAATTACATGTTGCTGAATGGAGTTTTAAAACACCATCCTTCAGTTTGCACCTAGACATCAGTTAGGAAGGAGGCTGATCTCTTAGGCAAATCCTGTTCCTTAAACTTCTCTGGCGGATGCACAACTCCTAAATTGGAGCTCTGCTATAAAGGGACTTTTAACCTTGTATTTTTAGTCAGTTGAGCACTCAGATAATTTACATTATATAATCTGGTTTAATTTGCACTGTTGCATATAGAAAAGAAATGAGACCCTGACAATAGCACTTGCACTTGTGTGGTGCAATTTGAAAGTGATCCAAGCATCAGGTTGTATTGATGGTATTTTCGATTGTCATATGCTATATTTAAGTATATCTGAATAAGCAAATCTGTTGGCTGACTTCAATAACCTGTAATTTCTGCTTTCTTTCTGTCAGGGCATGTCATTTGCAGTAGATAACAGCACTTATCAAGAAAAACACTTTATTAGAGAGTTAGGCAGATAAACAAGGTATATGCAAGCAAGATTTTCTTCAAATAATTGAATTGAAGTAACAACCATTTAATGTTTCTACAACACTAAGTTGTGAATATGTTTAGGCAAAGAAAATGCTAAATAAAGAAGTCATCTTGTAAACAGGCTATGTGATGGAGTTATCAATTCAAGGAATAAGTCAATACCCATAAATAGGTTTTATTATCTCTTAATCCTTCATGGGGATAAAGAATTATTTTTTCAGGTATATCTAATCTGTGAAATAATGGGTCAGGATTAGCACCAACTGTCCTTTATGTCTATTTATGTTGGTCCCCCTAAAAAAATATGCAACTCCTGATGAAATCTTCTAGTCTGACGAATCACCTAAACATTAAAAAATTCCCAAATTGATATTTGATAATGTTTCCACCACACTCTAGATTGTGATAATTATTATTTCATTGGTTGTCTAGCAGACATCTTAAATGTAACATGTCCCTGATGTTCCCGATCTCCCCAGCAAAGCATCTTCTCCCACAGTATTCACCATCTAAATAAATGGTGCCTTTATTCGTCTAGTAACTTCTAGAAACTTCTAGTAACTCAATCTAAAATATCCTGAGTCATCCTTGACTCCTTTCTTTCTCTCATACGCCATATCTTATCCAATCCCTCAGTAAATCCTATTGGTTTTCCTATTGGTTTCCTATCAACCAGTCCTACTGGTTGATGCTACCTGTCAGCTGAGACCTTAACTGAGGCTGTCAGCTGGAACACCTTGACATACCTCCACCTGTGGTTTGGGCTACCTCAACACATGGCAACTTGGTTCCAAAGGCGAGGATTCCCAAGACAGAAGCTCAGGTAGAAGGCATATCACCTTTTGTGAACCAGCCTTGGAAGTTATGCCTTGCCACTTTTGCTGTATTCTGTTTGATTTCAAGGCCAAAAGGGGGTCTCAAAGTTCTGGTTGATTTCAAGGCCAGAAGACAGAGATTCTACTACCTCTTGGTAGGAAATGTGACATGATTCTGAAAGAGCATGTGAGACCGGAGATATTGTTATGGCAATTTTTGGAAAATGCAAATGGCCACAGCCACTATATGGCATTTGATGTGCTTGCTCCAGGTTGACTTAAGTGATATTCTATTAATAGAGCTCATAGTGGAGATGTAGAATTTCCACATTGTCTTTCAAATAATCTGTGTACAGCTATCACATAGAAGGTAGTGTTGAGTTTTAAAATATGCTGACAAATCTTTTGCGATCTTCCCATAAAGAAGTGGCCACTTTATTCCCTCCTCTTGAATCTACGCTGGCATTAGAGACTGACTTATTACCAATAAAACGCTGTAAAAGTGACATTGTGTGACTTGCAAGCCAGCTTTTTCCTTAAGCAGCAGAACACTTGAGCTTGGCATTGTGAGCTGTCATGTAACTATCCTTAGGCTGCCATGCTGTGAGGAAGCTCAAGAGGCCAATATGCAGTGCTCTGGTCGACAGTGTTCCCAGTTGACAGCAGCATCACGTGCCTGACATGAGGGGGAGCCATCTTAGATGTCCTGCCCAGGTGACCCTTGGGGACGGCAGCCCTGTATCTGTTGGCAATGACACGAGAGCCTCCCAAGTGAGAACTGACCATCCAAACCCTTCCACAAAATCATGAACAAAATAAAATGGTTGTTTCAGCCACTAAATTTGGGTCATTTGTTATTTAGCAAAGACAATCAAACGGGTAGAGATAATCGCCAAGAGAATATAATTTTTTTGAGAGCTAAAACTATAATCTTCAAATCTCCATTTTTATTTATTTATGTTTTTTTTTGAGATAGAGTCTCACTCTGTTGCCCGGGCTAGAGTGCCATGGTGTCAGCCTAGCTGAGATCACTCATGCGGTCCTCCTGCCTCAGCCTCCCGAGTAGCTGGACTACAGGCTCGAGCCACCATGCCCAGTTAATATTTTCTATTTTTAGTAGAGATAGGGTCTCACTTTTGTTCAGACTGGTCTCGAACTCCTGAGCTCAAGCAATGCTTCCACTTTGGCTTCCCAGAGTGCTGGGATTACAGTCATGAGCCACTGTGCCCGGCCATCAAATCTCTGTTTACTCAAAAAACCATATTATGAACATCTAAATTAATATGAAATTTGATTTTGGAAAATTATGTCTGAGTGATAACATCTGAAGTTTTTCAAAGTTTGATTTTTCTAGAACCTTTTTTGGGCAGAGGCCATCGGAATAGGAGAACTTGATTACAGATGCTAATCTAAGTTGCTACCCTATTTTCATAAGAAGTTATAAGGTGTACTCAGTGCCCAATAAGGATGTAGCTACCTTAGGAATTTCACACCTGTTCTTTCCTCTGCCATAAACTTTCCTCCTCAGTCTTCCATGTAGCTTCCTTCTTTCCATCAATCGTATCTTCATTCAGATACCACCTCCTACAGGGGGGCTTCCTTGATCACCCTGTGTATTATAATCTCTCCTCCTGATCATTGTATATGCCTTCTTCCTCTTTCATTTTCTACATGGCATTAATCACTAACTGATATTATCTTAGATACATATTTTTATTGCTCCTGCTTCAACTAAAAGGTAAATCCTGTAAGGCACTGGATTTGCATGCTGGCTTCTTGTTGTATATTCCCAGGATTTAGAATAACACCTGGCACATAGTTGACCTTCAAAAAGATTTGTTAAACAATTACATAGCATGTAATTGTCATAATTATATGTGTAGAAATTATAATTATAAAAAATCATCATGAAAATGTGTGTTCGGAAATCATGTGAATATTTTCAAATAAAATGATGCCCCTTTTTAGTTAGAAGCAAAAAATTAATTTACCCACTTTATAATATCTGTTAGAGAAGCCTCAGAAGTAAAGAAAAAGAATTAACCTCTGAAATTTGAAGCTATAATACATTTTTCTATACTTTGTCCTCTTCTAGAAGAGAAAAAAGCACATCTGTAATGTGTAAAATTCATTTTATAGGGTATCAATATCTTCTCATACATTAAAATAGAATTCTTATCAAGTAAGGATATTTTCAAACATATCAAAAATATAGGCCAGGCATGGTGGCTCATGACTGTAATCCTAGCACTCTGGGAGGCTGAGGCGGGAGGATTGCTCGAGGTCAGGAATTCGAGACCAGCCTGAGCAAGAGCGAGACCCTGTCTCTACTAAAAATAGAAAGAAATTAGCCAGGCAACTAAAAATATAGAAAAAATTAGCTGGGCATGGTGGTGCATGCCTATAGTCCCAGGTACTCGGGAGGCTGAGGCAGGAGTATCGCTTGAGTCCAGGAGTTTGAGGTTGCTGTGAGCTAGGCTGATACCACGTTACTCTAGCCCGGGCAACAGAGTGACACTGTCTCAAAAAAAAAAATCTAAAAAGAGTAGGGGATTTATTTGTGGACACTCTGTACAAGATGTGGTGCCAGGAGGCATGGAAGGTTGTAGAGCTGAAACAGACCAGGATGCTGCTGTCCCCGCGGGGCCGGAGGACACAGTTCGTGCTGTGATCCAGGCACACATGGGACATTGGCCTAGCTCTGCATCTCATCTTTCCCCAAAGATAGTGCTGTGTGGTAGATATCATCACCTCCTTTTACAGATGAGGAAACACAAGCTCAGAGAATCTAAGATACATCCCCAAAGTCATAGAACTATTAAGGGATATACCGCACGTTGGAACACAAACCTGTTTCTGAAGTTCACTCTGGAGATGAGACTTTGTCCCAATAGCTGGGTTACTGAAGGCGATGATAATCATTGTCTGAGAAGTACTGACTAAGCGCCATGGTGGTTCAGAGACTAGCAAGACTCTATATCTTGTACATTTCAGGGACAGTTTTACTGGCCTTTATATGGTCAATTTCGAGGGATGTATATTTGCTACATGAGTATTTGCCATACAAAAAAATAAGGTTGGATTCCATAGTTAAACCCTTTTTCACTCCTTTGCAGTAAAATAATGGGAAAAACTCTTCAAATTACTGAATCATCAATCATAATTCTTTAACAAGATTGTGAACATGCTGGCCTGTGCAGAAATAAACACGAGGACACGCCTATGTAGGCTTCATCCGAGTCACTCTCTGGTTGAAGATTGTCACTTATGTGTATTGAGCTCACAATTGTAGTTAAAATTAATTGCTTAATATTTTAATTGTTGTGCTACAGCTCTGTACAATTGTTTGGTTACTATCACTTTGCTGTAAATGTATACGCTGTTATACTATTTTTATATAATTTTTATACTAAAATTCAACCTTCTATTAGATCTTTTAAAAAGTTAGAATGTTAGTTAATGAGCTCTTAAAAATTGCACACACACCCAAAGCGACAATGAAATGCACCTCAAAGTCGGAGAACTATTGGAGTGACAGACTGAAAATAGTGAGACAAATAACTTAAGAAAAAATTAAATGAAGAATTAATTTAAGAAGTTGGTCTGATTCTTTCCACTGTTGAAGAATTACAAAACATCATAGCAGCGGTGCACATATTCACTCTTCTTCGTTGTTTCTTACTCCGGGCTGAAGTTTTGTAACTCTATAAAATTATTTTCTTCCAAGTATAAATGAGGCATTATTTACTTACTTCTTTCTTGATAGAACAGAAACAAAGGGTGTGGCCAGAGGGTACTGCAATTAAGATAACACCTTCCTGGTGTGCTTGGAAAATACAACTGCATTCTAAGAATTGTAGTTTGAGGATGTGTCCAGTGACTGTCAGTTGTTACAGCTATTAAAAATAAAATCATATATGTAGTGCTCCAACTTCCAATGGATAAGAGGGCAATTATATATTTGCTTCTGTATTTTTCCAGTAATATATTTTACAAAAATTCTTTTCGGTATAAATTTCAGTAAAAAAATGACAGAATGGGAAGACTCAGATCGGTCTTCTTTAAACTATTTGATCAGTTTTGACTTTCCATATACGAATATATTTGAGCCTCCCACCCCCCCAGAACTTTCTCTTTTAGACTTTAAGACATAAAAGGCTGCTTTTGCAAGCACCTTAGGGTCTTTCTGTTACCTTTGGGAAGTGGCATAAAGGGTTTAGGGTTTCAAAGGGCCCTGCATCTGCACGGTGTGTGTCTGTGTGTGCCTGCACGTGTCCGCCTGCTCTGTGGGGAATAAAAGCATGCCAGGCAGCAGAAAACAGTCGCCGAAGAGACGTCCCAAATCTGGTTTGGCAAATCAGGATGCCCCTGTGCAGGAGGGTATTACTTTCACAAGCGGCAGCTGTTCTTGTGACTGCAAAGTTAAAACACATCGGCTAAGTATATACTGCAGCCAGTGATAAACAAGTGTCTCAAAGATACATCCACACAACAGCACATGTTTAGCCTTTTATGCACGACAATGGGTGTCCCACATCAGCTTTCTCCTTCTTCAGGTTTCCTGCAGCCCCCCCGACTGTCCCTGTCACCCGGTGCCAGATGGGCAGTGAGAGCTCAGCTGATTCAACTCTTTGTCGTGGAAACCCCCAGAGCTTCAACTCCAGGCTACAGGTTACCGAAGCCGTCATGAAAAATTCAGAGCTGATATTAACGAGTCTGCCGAAAGTAAAGCGCGTGTCACATTATCCGCTCTGCCTTTCAGTTAATACTGAAGCCACTGTCGCCAAAGGAAGAGACGGCATACTCGCTGTGTTGGTGCCCAAAACGACTCGGATGGTGCCGTGTAGACTCAGAACTGGGAAGAAAGATGGTGTAAAAACAGAAAGACAGAAAGATCAGTCAAATGACTGAGCATTCTAGAGAATTCTAGGGTATTCTAGAGAATGAAAGGCAGAAGTGTGAGTTGGAAGGAACTGGCCTCCTAATACTAGGAATGAAATATGGAAATGTTTTACTGAAGTTCCAGTTCTGTAGCTTCATTAGATGATGAATGAATTATGTTTGTAATAGTTTTATGTATACACTGCTTCTGTATTTGTTTCCAGGAATAGATATGTTTTATAAAAATTCTTTTCATGAAAGAGAGACAATCCTCTAGAAAACATTTTGAGGTTATAAACAAGTAATTACTCATTATAATTTCTTGAACACTTGCTAAGTCCCAAGCACTTGCTATATTCTTAGCACTTTCCATGTATTATTCTGTTTACTTCTCACAACAAGCCAATAAGGTAGGTGTTGTTACTAACACCATTTTACAGGTTAGAAGACTGAGGCACTGGAAGGTTAGGTGACTTACTCCTGGTCATGTAGTAAGTGACAAATTTAAACCCAGGATATCTCTTTCCAGATCCTGTATATTTAACCACTACTCTATCACTATTGCCTGTTCTTTATATTTTAAAGAATACAGAGAAGTTCAAAGGGTACTATAAGATCCTACTTGCCTCCCAAATGGATAGAGATTTCACACCTTAAAAAAAAATAAACAACATTTTACGTATGAAGTTAAAGTCCCTGTTGACAACCAGCCTCAGCCCTATGCCACTGGAATCTTCCCCAAATGCAACTATTATCATGAGTTTCATGTGTAGTTTAAAATATAATTTAATGTAAATATATATAGTATTATACATAGCATTATGTCGCATTGAAAATATCTTTCTATAGCTTTCTTTTTTTTTTCCTCTCTCAACTTTTTCATTTTTGAAATCTCTCCATATTAAACATGAAACTTCAGAGGGAAACTCAGAGAGGACGATGAGATTGTGAGAATTTCACAGGAGGGAAGACAGCGATAAGCCAACCATAGGCTACAGTACATATATTACCTCCTGAGCTGAATGGGATTTAATCGGGGCGACTAGGAGGCCTTCGCATGAATGCAGTGATTTAGTAGCTAGACATACACATCAACCAACTGTCAACCTCCTTTGAGTCCCATCCCCCTTTCTAATGAAACGAGGGAGCCATCCCTCACCGGAAAGTTTACAGAAAACATTCTTAATCTCTTTACAATGAAGACATTTTCAATTTTTCTTTCTTTTCAAAACGTACTCCTCCTGCATGCTGCTGTCCGATCAGAAAGTGCCTGAAATGTCATCAGGACATAAAATGTTCCTCGACTCTAATGTTAAACACAATTTAAATAAATAAAACTGAGATGTTGTGGAACTTCCACAGTAAAGTTTCTAAACAGAAACTGAGAACAGAGACAAGTGTATACTTGGCTTCCATCAGATAAAAGTTAATCTACATCAAGGAAGGAAAATATTGAGTGAATTGGCTCTGCATGATTTGACCACAACCAAACCCACTTGGTAAGCTAAGCAAGAGCTATTTAGTTGTAAAAACCCCAGAACATTAGCTGGGATGCGTCAGTCCTAGTCTGAGCCTGTCACTGCTCTAAACCAGTCTTTAAAGAAAGGGAAATGGGAGGGTAAGGGAGGAGTAAGCAGAATAATTAAAAATATCGATAGATAATATAATTATTACTCTCTAGCAATTGTGTGTTTCATCAGGACAAACAAGGGATATAGCACAGGTGAACTAATCTATGTAATGAAATATTTCACCAGGAAACCATCACAAAATCTAACACGTGCTAGTTATTGCCATTTACTCAAAATTCACTGTTTAAAGGCCAAGAATAAGAACTGCCTCTAGTAACTGACACTGGAGTTTCACGTACATTTTTCTATTCCCCAATTTCAATCTCAAAATCAAAATAGCTGTCATTTGTTCGATTTGAAGAGCAGAGTTGTATTTGAGAGAAAGGCAAAATTTCAGGTTAATTGCAAGAGCCATATAGGATTGCTTGGTAGTCATAAATCTTGCCATTGTTTGTAAAGATTCAATAAGCTGTGATAGTAAAAGTACAATTGAATTAAAAAAAGAAATTCTAATATTGTTTTATTGTCATCGTATGGGTGAGATTTATTTGTCAACATTTGTACTTTTTGACAATGTCCCAGTGTGAAATGGCCATTCAAGTACCCTCTAAAATCTAATAAGTGGAAAAGAAGACTCTCTTTCTTAGTTTTTCTTTTATCTTATGAACAGTTTTCAGTTACCTGAATGCTAAGTAAGGTTGGCAGGATAGATATTTTATTTATTTATTTTTGAGACAGAGTCTTACTTTGTTGCCCAGGCTAGAGTGAGTGTCCTGGTGTCGGCCTAGCTCACAGCAACCTCAAACTACTGGACTCAAGCGATCCTCCTGCCTCAGCCTCCCCAGTAGCTGGGACTACAGGCATGCATCACCATGGCCAGCTAATTTTTTCTATATATATTAGTTGGCCAATTAATTTCTTTCTATTTTTAGTAGAGACGGGGTCACACTCTTGCTCAGGCTGGTTTCGAACTCCTGACCTTGAGTGATGCACCTGCCTCGGCCTCCCAGAGTGCTAAAATTACAGGCGTGTAAGCCACCGCACCCGGCCAGGATAGATATTTTAAATATCACTTGAAAATAAGTAGAATGTAATCTTATCATTGAGTCTAGTAGCTGACTATTTCTGGCCAGTATCTAACTTCTGGGAGGATAACTTTGAAAACATAACCCCTTCTTCCAACTTTAAAAATGTAAAGATAATTCTGACCCATATACAGTCCTATTTACGAGAGGCATTATTTAATTTTTCCTTTCATGATAGCCAACATGAGGACTTTTGCTTTACTTATGAATCTAATTGCTTAGGTGACTCCAACCTCTTTTGAAGTATTCCATATTCTCATTTATCCAACTAGACTGGAAATAACTTGAGGACAGCCCAGAATAGTGCTTCTTTGAGTATAGGCCGGGCGTGATGGCTCACGTCTGTAATCGTAGCACTCTGGGAGGCTGAGGCGGGAGGATGGCTCAAGGTAAGGAGTTCAAGACCAGCCTGAGCAAGAGCGAGACCCTGTCTCTATTAAAAATAGAAAGAAATTAGCCAGACAACTAAAAATATATAGAAAAACTTAGCCGGGCATGGTGGAGCATGCCTGTAGTCCCAGCTACTTGGGAGGCTGAGGCAGGAGGATCGCTTGAGCCCAGGAGTTTGAGGTTGCTGTGAGCTGGGCTGACCCCACGGCACTCCAGTCTGGGCAATAGAGCCAGACTCTGTCTAAAAAAAAAAAAAAAAAAGGAATATAGTAGATGCTTAGTAATTTGTAGTCTCAGGATATTTAATTTAATTTGATTCAGAATTTAAATTTGTAGTTTATATTATGTTTATATTTAAAATTACCACTAATAGCCATGTAATTTTCAATTCAAAATTCCTATGATTGGCTTGCAGACTTTGGATTTTTTTTCTAGCTTTCATATAACCAACTTCAAATCGGTAGGCAATATTGGCAATTTTATGTAATAAATAAATCTCAGAATTTGGGTTTATAAGTAGCAAATTCTATTACCCTAATTGCAGTTTCTTGAAAAATAGGTTCAACTTTCTATGTTTTAGATAAAAAAGAGAGTCAAAGAAGTTCAGCAACTTGTTTTATATCATGTGTTTATTCCTCCTTGGAACCTGTATCTTCTATATCTTTTTCTATAAAGACTTAATTTTAAAATGTCTTAGTCCATATTCATATAATAGAGCTGGATTTTATCTCCAATATACACAAAAATGAAAACTTAAGAGAAATATGGTCTTATTTAGGGTGTAGTGTTGTTTTCAATACAACACTCAGGTTTCTATTACTAAAGTAAATTATTGAAAAAATTATTTATCTGGATAATCCATATACTTATTAACTCTTATTCACTTTTTTTCTGAAAAGGAAGATTTGTTTACTAAAATTATTATGCTTTGGAAGGGACCCTTAGAGATAAAAGCATTTTACACATGGCATCAGCCAAAAACTACACAAAAGTAAAATTGTATTATCCTCTACTTCACTGTCAGAACTCTGACAGAAGTCAATGTCTACTGAGAATTTACAGAAACCCTTTCTGGTCCAACTTGTGTGAAAAGTGAGCTAGTTGGTTGACTTAAAAAGAATCTGCTTAGGCTGAGCGTGGTGGCTCACGTCTGTAGTCCTAGCACTCTGGGAGGCGGGAGGATTGTTCAAGGTCAGGAGTTTGAGACCAACCTGAGCAAGAGTGAGACCCTCTGTCTACTAAAAATAGAAAGAAATTAATTGGACAACTAAAAAAAAATTTTTAAAACTAAAAAAAAAAAAAAAAAGAATTTGGATGAGAAGAGGAACACAATGAATGGAGTACCAAGAAATAAATTTAGGATAAGATGAGCATGTTTTGTGATAGCAGAAACTTTATTATATTTATAGGTTAAAGGAAGGAAAATGAGAGAAAAGGATAATTGATAGAAACAAATCTGACAGAGGTAGGGAGGGATGAGTTGAAGATATAATTGAAACATTGACTTTGAGCAGACTTTCTATAAAACTAGACAAATTGAGGAAGGATAGGTAAAAAGGTAGATATGTTTCCAGGTAGGAGGTGAGAAAGTTCAGAGAGATTATGCCTGATAGTATTAATTTTCTCAATGGAATAAGAGTAAAGATAATCTGACGGGAAGGAACAGAGTATAGGATGAGTTGGAGCTTGGAAAAGTTGTTGAGAAAAAAATAATAAATGATAAAGATATTATCTAAAGATAAATAGAAAGGTTGATTGACAAAGTTTGGAACAATAAATAGTCTATAGTACAAATTTAGAGGCAAATTAGCTACATCCATACAGCAAAAAATTAAATTCCTAACAGATCAATGTGACCAATAGAAAAATATTTTTTTGTGTTCAAGCAGAAGTTTCCAACCATGCAGAGATAAATAAGAGGCTAGGAAGGGATGGAAAGACTAGAATAAAATGGTAAGAACAAAGGACTGTAGAACTTTCATTGTTACAAAGCAGGCCGTTGGCAGAAAGAGATTAAAAGTTGGGTACTTGGAGGTTCAAGTGTTTGAGGAGGAGCAAAGCTGACAAGATTCAGGGTTGGTACTGGGAATGAGTAGAAATTAAGGTCATGGAAATTGAGGACATGAAGGCACATTCTGGGTTATTTGTATGAGTCATTGACATAGATCTATAGATCTTGATTATCACTTGCTCGAAGTTATACAGCTAGTAAGCGCCAGAGTTAGTATTCAGTATCAGGTGGTCCAGCTCTACAGCCTTTAATTTTTTTTTTTTTTTTTTTTTGAGACAGAGTCTCACTCTGCTGCCTGGGCTAGAGTGCCATGGCATCAGCCTTGCTCACAGCAACCTCAAACTCCTGGGCTCAAGCGATCCTCCTGCCTCAGCCTCCTGAGTAGCTGGGACTACAGGCAGGTGCCACCATGCCCGGCTAATTTTTTCTATATATATTTAGTTGGCCAATTCATTTTTTTCTATTTTTTAGTAGAGACGGGGGTCTTCTCTTGCTCAGGCTGGTTTCGAACTCCTGACCTTGGGCGATCCTCCCGCCTCGGCCTCCCAGAGTGCTAGGATTACAGGCATGAGCCACTGCGCCCGGCCTAGGGCCTTTAATTTTAATCACTGTGGTATCATGAATCTTTACATAGGGATGAGGCAGTAATGATACGATGTAGGCAATGGGAAATCAAGACAAGGAAAAACATTACCTGGTCCTGTTGCTCATGGCGGGAGATGAGAAAATGAGCTACTCCCACTGGAGAAAGATGCAATGGAAGAGTTATAACTCAATGCAGAATTATAATTCCAGCCAAGTCACTCTGCAAAACACAGTGAGGAAATTTCAATTTCAATCTACATTGAAAGTGGGGTTCAAAAGGAGGTTTTTAAAAAAGTGTTGGAAAGAGAGATTTAACAATTATAAGAAAATCCAGGGTAGACTATGCCACTTTGCTTTCCCATGAAATTGAAAAAGGTGAAAGGAAGGAGAACAAAAGAATAAAGAAGAACGGAGAAGAGCACAGAAAGGCAGGTGCAAAGAATGCAGAAGAAGGCATGTAAGCTCTGTGTTGTTCACAGGGACACAGATTTTAATTAAACTGAGACAGATGTATTTTATTTATCTGAACATCATGAATATCTATTTTGCCACCTCTGAGCTGCCAGAGCATATCTCAGAACTCTTTTTTATTTTTTCCTGGCCCCTGATTGGCTGGTACATCATCTGAACAATGTGTGTGGTTCATCACTAACGCGAGGTTCATACTTCGGGGATTTTTGCAAATGGCTCATGGTGAGCATTCAATAATATTTGTTGAATCTGAATCCAATACAACCTGATTTAACTCTTTGCTTATTCTTTTGTTTGGGGAACTGGGATAAGGGGGAGATAATGGAAAAGGGGTAGGTAGAAAGTTCAAGAAGAGTAGGAAAAGTAAAAGGGAAGACAAAAAAACCCTGATGGTGAACAATTTCCACCTGACTCTCAAGTGTACCATTTCCACCGAAAGCATGGAAAAAATAGAAAGAAAACATCTAAAAACAGAGACAGAGATATGCACTATAGTCTCGTTCAGCACAATATTCCTTGACAGAGAAATGAGAATAGTTTGCCACAGAGGAGGAAGAAAATCCCAGAGAGGGTGTTGGGATTTTAGGAAAACCTACAAAGAGGGAGTTTCAACAGCAGAGACCTGGAGGATTAAACAGTACCTATTGGCTTTGTCATTTAGGAAGTTACTTTGTCCTTACAGGGAACTTTCAGTGCAGTGACAAGATGAAAGTCAAGTGACACTGGGTTGACAAGTGAATTAGCAGTGGAGGAATGTTAGAAGGTATAGACTACTCTTTTAAAACTTAGATCTGGACAAAAACTGGAAACCAGGGTAATATACAAAGCAGAACCAGGACGTGGAAGGCTTTTTTCTCTGTTTAGTTTTTTGGATTTACAATTTGAGGAAAGAGAGGATAACTGATAGATCAAGATTTCTGAAAAATTAAGATGGGATCTAGAAAACAGGTAGAAAGATTCTTAGGTTAATTCATTCTTTATTACCCTGAACAAATTTAATTTTCTTCTCCCGAGGCCTCTGTTAATGTGACTGAATCATTATCTACTTTTAATTTTTATTTTATTTATTTATTTTTTTTGGAGACAAAGTCTCGCTCTTGTTGCCCGGGCTAGAGTGCCGTGGCGTCAGCCTAGCTCACAGCAACCTCAAACTCCTGGGCTCAAGTGATCCTCCTGCCTCAGCCTCCTGAGTAGCTGTGCCTACAGGCATGCACCACCATGCCCAGCTAATTTTTTCTATATATTTTTAGTTGGCCAATTAATTTCTTTCTATTTATAGTAGAGACGGGGTCTTGCTCTTGCTCAGGCTGGTCTTGAACTCCTGAGCTCAAATAATCTGCCCGCTTCGACCTCCCAGAGTACTAGGATTATAGGCATGAGCCACCACACCTGGCTGCAAGATTTGAGTTTTAATGAATATTTGTTGCACTCTGGTTATTTTTGTTTTCATAATTAAGCCACATTTTTATAATTAAACCTAGAAAGAATCAAAGTGCTTTACTCTTCAAATCTTTGCTAGACATTTAGTTACATTAATAGGTAGTATTTTTTTGTTGGGCTTCATTGACCAGTCGAGATCACAAGCAAAACCTGTTTTGTTATTAATCCTCTGCTTAAAAGTTTCATTTTAATTTAATTTTCATAAAAATTTTTTGGAATGACATGCATACTTTCTGCTTCAGGTATACTATATATGGTGAAATGAATAGTAGATGAAGTAATCTTTATATAACATAAAAATATATTATTCTTGACATTTTCTTTAAATTGAAATGGAATTTATCTTTGTAGCCACTTAAATACTGAGTCACAATATATTGATGTGTAATGAATAGTCCAGTAAATTATATTGTTTAAATTGACATATACAAATTTCAGAGAAAAATAGAAATTAATATTAAATTGACATGTACATATGTCTCTAAATACAGGTTGCACATATCACACGTGGTCAGTTAGGATTTTATTAACCAGCTCAAAGAATACTGCTGTACTTGGTTTGTTGATGTTCAGAAAAGTCAACAGACTCACCTTGAAAGTTCACCTACTGATATAAACACAAATAATGTTTCTCTCCCGGCGTGAAAGCACAAGATGTGATTCAGATGTGATAAATTTATGTCAAATGACAATCAAATAGATCATTGGCCAAAAAAGAATATCAGTACAAGAAAAGAAAGAAAATCCAGTACTGAAACTGACGTCTATTTGAAATAATCTTATCTAAATTGCAGAAACAAAGATTAGTTTATAGGGTGCACTTTACATAAGGAGTTGAAGTCATCCCTAATCTAACCAACAATGAAAAGAGCTCTGGACAGACTGTGTGCTTTGTTCCTGCTCTTCCTTCCTTCTCAGTTATTTTGGTGTCTGAACGTATAAAAAAAATCAGTAGAAAGAAAAAGAAAAAGCAATAGAACATTTCATGTCCAAGAGATTGAGATGATGGTTAAGCTCTAAAGGGCCTCCCTGAAAATTTTCCTGATGTGACTTGTTGTTTCATCTCAAAATAATTCCCATATAAGGACAGGATTAAACGAAAACACACAGCTACAAAAGGTAAGAAAAAAAACTAAATGTTTTTATAATCGTGCTCTTAAAAGCCCAAAAACACCATATTAATCACAGTTTATTGGAATTTGTAAAAAAAAGAAATATAAGGAAATTGAATCTGAAACACATAAGAGAATTCTGGAACAACTTGGACTGGTGATCTTAAAATCCAAGAGTTGTCTTTGTTCTTTAATTGACTCCTTCACGGATGAGGGAAAGCTCAGCTTCTCATCCCTGCTGTTTGACACCTCCGTGAGCTTTTGTGCTGTTTTCCCAATGTTCCTACAACGCTGGCACGAACACTGAGCCGCGTTCAGCTAAAGAAGAAGAAACGAAATTCTGTATCCCTCCCTCCCACCGATCAGCGACATACACAGGGCCATGAAAGTGGCTTGGGTCTAAATCAACAATGTCGTTACCAGTTAAGATCCCTCACTCTTCATACTGATCTTCATTGAATAGACTGAGCTTCCTTTTCTTTATCTCAGACCTTACATTTTTATAGTGTGGGTTCAGGGTAGAAATTATGAAAAAGAGCAGGAACAAAGAAAGTGAGTTTTCAAGGCAGTGGTGCGGTTCTGCCTTGCATTAGAGACTGGGTAGCCTGGAGTTCCAGATTTTGCTTTGCACAGAGACTTGTTTTCCTTCCCAGTCCTTAACTTACTTTCTTGCACTTTCCCTGCCTTAATCTTTTCTATGCCTCCAATGTAAAATGGAACTAAGACTCAGGGTTCTAATAAAGGATTTAAGCTAAGCCCTTTCAAGATGAATAGGGTCATATTATTTTTAAGCAGTATAAATTTCTTGTAAGGAATAAAAAGGTTTATGCTCCTCAAAGAAATCATCTTGCATATAAGAGTAAGTTCCAGTTTGGTTGTAAGACTTAATATAACTAAACTAGATATAGTGCTTTATAGTGTACAAAGCACTTTTGCATACATAATCTCACTTAATTCTTACAATAATGTTATGATCTAGTTAAGGCTAATATTATTACCTGTATTTTACAAAAGAGAATACTGCAGTCAGAGAGATTAAGTAATTTTCCAGAGACCATCCAGCTGTTAAGTATGTAGACTCAAACCTAGGTCTTTTGTCTCCAAATCAGTGCTCTTCCACTATTTTATATTTTATCCTAAAATGATCTGCTTTGTAGCATTTTAATTAATGTGATCTTTTTTAATTAATATGGTTTTCTTTTTCCATAGTAGAAAATAGAGTAGTTCCTTTAAGGGAAGCAAAGCTCTGGTCTACATTTTAGGAAAAAAGTTTCTCACGTGGGGCATTATACTGGGGGCCCAGAGGAATGAAGTATATGATGTCCTTAACTACGTCGGTGTGGTGAAGGCTTTATCAGGCTTTGAAGGTTGTAAGTTGCTTTAGACGCATGATGAAGTCTAAGGGTTTGCCACTGAATGCAACTTAATAAGTTTAAAGAGGAGGAGTGAACACAATATTACCCAAGATGGCAGCTTTCTACTGACCTTATTTAGTCTAACCATAAGGCTCTAGACTAGACCGAGAATATGGTTTTCCTTAGCCTAGTGATAATTTTAGTAAGACTCATTTGATTGCAAGAAACAGAGGCTAAACTCAAACAACTTAGGAAAAAAAGAGAATGTATTGGCATATGGAGGCAGACTGGAAAGAGCAGGAACATCTGGAACTAAGGATTTGAATGTCATTATGGTGACTCTCTCTCTTTCCATTTATTTTTATTTTTTTGCATCTCTTCACATGTTGGCTTCAATCTGTGGGACTGATTTTCTTCACATAAGGGGAACATAGTTACAAACAGCGTTAGAGCTCATATTCTCCAATGCTCCCCTCTGGGAGAAGACAGACTCCAGGCAAGATTTACTATTCTATTTTTTTTTAAGTGGGGAAAAATCCTGATATAGCCTAGCTCCTGTCGTGTGCCCATCTCTGAGACGAATTATTGTGTGAGGACATTTAACTATTATGATTGGCCCAATTTGGGTCAGGTGCTCACCCCTAGCCCAATAATTAAAGCCAGGAGGCGGGATTATATAAAATGATGGCAATTCCTATTTGAATTACTGGGTTTCTGATTAGGGGCGGGAGATGAGTAGACGTTTCCTTCTACCTCCAAATGGAAGATGGAATTTGGAGTAAACAGGCAATTAATGTCACATCTTCCACTACAAGTCTTAATAATATTCCTGAATGTTTTTTTTCCCCTCAGTTATGTTCACATGGAACAAATACCTTATTTGCTCCAACTTTTTTAGTTTTCCTTTCCTTCATTTAGCAACGTTTATTTGTTTATTAATTTACCCCTTTTACTATTCCCAAAAAGATCATCAATGATTACCCTCAAAAAACAGTAATCCTATTAATAACATAGAAGCTAGTTTATTTTAGTGGTTAAAAGAATAAGCTTCACAGTGAGACTCTCAGAGTTCAAATTCTGGGCGATCACTTGCCAGTTATATGACCTTGGGCAAGTTATTTAACCTCTCAGTATTCAAATCATCTCATCTTTGAAATGGAGAAAATTTGTAATACCTATCTCAAAGAGTGTTGTGAGAATGATGTGAGATTATCCCATAAAGTAGTTAGAACGAGAGAACATAGTAAGTGCTCAATAAATACTACTATTACTGTTATTAAAAAGAAAAAGATAAAGCTCCAACTTCTCTCTTGGGGCAGAACCCGGCATTGATGAAGATCTCTTCTTCTTGTTGATGCCCAGCCTTCTGGGTCATGATACCTAAGGCCAAGGGCATTCTGGGATGCTGCAAACTTGAAAATAGTGCTGTGTGCTCAAACTTCCACCCTGCTCTCATCACTGTTAGGTAGTTAAAATTACATTAAAGTTAAGAGAGACAGAATAGACACAATTCCAACCTCAGTCTCACTGACTGCAAGTAAATGTCCTATGAGTTGTCTACAGCCATATTAGGCTTGATCAATTTTTCATCTTCTGAAAAAAATGCTTTTCCCCCGACTGGCTGCCTCCCTGAATCACCATTCAGGTGTGTTCGCTGTGGTTAACAAGCCTGCCTGGCCTTCAGTTACACTTCTTTGCAACTAAATTCAACTAAATTCAGTAATCAACTTCGAATATGGTTTTGACCTTGTCATTAAACTCAGAATCAAATAGTTTTCAGTGTTCATTTCATAAAAGCAAAATGGCTACACATGAACTTTAATATATGTTAACAATTAGTCAATATTAGTCAATGCCTTCTGCCTTCGTTTCCAAGTGTTTCTGAATTCTCTTATTCTGCCAGCCAGATAATACATTTGCTTCTTCTACTATTACGACTATGGCTTTTACCTCCACTCCACTCCTAGAGATACTGTGTTGATAAATATGTGTGTGTGTGTGTGTGTATAACCAAGCACTGTTCTAAGCAGTTGACATACACTATCTCATCTAACTCTAACTACAACTTCATAAAATAAGCATTATGTTCCCATTTCACGGAAGTTCAAAGAGGTTAAGGGATTTCTCAAAAGTCATAGACTGTAAGTGAACATTCTGGAATTCAAACGCAAGTCGGTTTATTTTGGTTTATTTCTAAAGTCTATACTCCGTGTATGGACACCTCCGATCACATGAAAGTCAGATCTATCATATTTGCAAGGGAAATAAATCTAGGTGGTCTGGCTAATCAGTTGATGACTAAATAAGAAATTGTATAGGCTGCAATGAAGTGTGAATTAAATAGAAGCAACAAAATAGGCCTAAATGTAAGATTTTACAGTGAAGTTCAAAATAACCAATTACACATTAATAAGATAGAGTAGACCTAACTTAACCATACAGAATGTTTCTTTAAAATGTCCTGATGATTTTATTTGACAGCAAAGGTCAATTTAAGTCAATAGTGTAACTAAGTTCACAAGAAAGCCAATGTAAATGTTGACGACATTAATAGCATATTACTTAGGCCAATAAAGTTAACAAAAGTAAAACTCCATTGTGGCATGAAGAATTATCACTAATTCTGTGTGCTCCACTTTAAAAAGGACACTCATTAATTTAAAATGCATACAAAGAATATAGTAAGGAGTCTAGAAATGATGACAAATGAGAAATTAATCAGCAAACAGAGATTTGTATGTCTAGGGAGGAGAAGATTGGAGAAGGAAGGAGGCAGATGTGTTTGTCAGGTGTCCTCAGACCCTTGGAAGACTCTATTATTTAATAGAGCAGGAAAAAAATTCTGATAGGCACAAATTATAGTGGAGTAAACTTCAGTCCATTGTGAAGACCAAAACACTCAGTTGCTCAACAGCAGAAAACGATACCACACAGAAAAAGATTTGTTTATTTGTTTGTTTTCACAATACATGTTCAAGGGAAGGCCAGATGACTATTTTAAAGGATTCTATTAAGAGATTATTAAAAACCACCCAGCTGGCTGTCTTACACAAGGCAATTGAACTAAATAATTTTTAAGTAGCCTTTCCAACTTTAAGATAGCGTAAGAATTTTTCTTTCTTGCCTAATTATATTTTCCCATAATAAATTCTATTCAGAATGTTTTACCTATTCCTCATACTTATATGGCATTCTTGCTCTTCATCAATATTCTATGGAATAGTGGTTTTCCTGTACAACTGTTCTGTCTCTATCTGGATTTATTCACAGGAATCACTGCCTGATTTCCTGATTTTGCCAACTTCGCCAAGTGTTTTATAGTTTCAACACCAGGTTGTACTTCTCATTCAAAATGTAACTTGTATTTCTACAGGTCATAATTTGTATTCTACAATTTGAGTTGAAAAAGATTGGAGAATGAGTGCTACCATGTAAACTTTAACGTTTTGGCCAACTAGTGATTGCTAACATTAATGCTTTTATATATTTGCATTTATTGTCCTTAAATTATATGCCATTATAAGTTTGTGGGAAGTAAGGGTTTCATTTTAAAATGAACCCCACAATTTATATAAAAAAAGTATTTTATTCATCTTAAAATTTTTTTTTTTACAAATAAAGGCCATGCATGGTGGGTCATGCCTATAATCCTAGCACTCTGGGAGGCCGAGGCAGGTGGATCGTTTGAGACCAGCTCAGGAGTTTGAGACCAGCCTGAGCAAGAGGGAGACCCCATCTCTACTAAAAATAGAAAGAAATTAGCTGTACAACTAAAAATATATAGAAAAAATTAGCTGGGCATGGTGGCACATGCCTGTAGTCCCAGCCGCTCGGGAAGCTGAGGCAGGAGGATCATTTGAGCCCAGGAATTTGAGGTTGCTCTAGCCTGGGCAACAGAGTGAGACTCTGTCTCAAAAATTTTTTTTTTTTTTACAAATAAAAGCCATTCCTATATAAACCACAGAAACATACCTAGATAATTCCAAATTTTTAGAAGATATTTGCTCTTGTAAATACTCTGGTCAGATTTGTTTTTGTCAGTTTAACAGAAAATATATACTCTTGAAAAGTTCTTCCATACACTTTTTCTTTTAAGCAAATTCTTGCATTATTTTGAAGCTAAGATTTGTCACAGATGGAAAATGTGTATGGTCAGGAGGAGTTAGTTGTTTATGAACTCAATATCTTGTTCATTGGAAAACATAGAGTTGAATTGTGCTGAGTGTTTCTGCAAGCTGGAGGTTAATGTTTAAAATTACTGAAAGGAAGGTGGAGGTTTTTTTTTGTTTTTTTTTTTTTCCAAAGTCATAAAAAGGAATAATTGCTATGACACACCACAGTCTGCATTTTATACTGTTGAATGATGGCAGCTTCAGTCTTGGCATCATGCCTCAGAGGCCTTGCCCACCTAGGGACATTGTAAAAGCTGCCTCACGCACACCCTGGCGTGTGTGTGCCCAGTTTTACAGCGAGCAATAATTTTAAAGGAACATACAGTACCTACTACGAAGCTTTTTCAGAAGACAAGATATAAATCGTTAGGAATACAAACCCCGTGCGTAATATTTTTCTTGGAGTTAATATATTTTTCCAAATCAGGATGCTGAAAATATGTTAAAAATTCATAAATTATACCAAAATAAATAATCCTTTAAAATGATAGTGGTAATTTTGGCATTTGATGTGACTCGTAAATAAAGGACAAGAGATCTGATTATATTGGCCAATTTTTTTTTTCTTTAGCTTTTGAGTGGACCATCTATGACATTCATAAGGATGAACTGTCCCTCAAGGGCAGACCTCAGCTTGGCACAGACTTGAGTTTATAAGATCTGGTAGGGTTGGGGGGGTGTCTCTTTAAAAACATTAAATACAAAATTAAATAAGAAAGTGAATAATTAGGATGAGAAAAAAATCACAGTGAATCACTGGAAACTTTGAGATTCGGCCTATGGTCTTCTAGAATGTCTTCAGGCAATTTGTCAGAAAAGTTTATGTAGAAATGCTTCTTGATTGCAACCTGGCTTTCCATCCACACCTGGAACTTTCTACCACTCCCAGCATCTCCAGGTGCTCAAAATGCCTGTGTTAATGAAGACCCTGAAGCTTATGTGTTATAAATTTCATGGCAACTTTACCTCTCCATCCATATGTCATATTGGTGGGGAAAAAAGTGGGAAGAAGTATTTTTTCTGATCCTGCCTCCTTTAGAGTTAATATTTCTAGACTGAATTTAAGACTGTGGGCAAGAGTTGGATCAAGGTTTAGAACCCACTCTTGGAAATTATTATTTTATAATCTTGGCTTTACATTTTGCTCTCTTACATGCTATCAACTGGGAGAGATTAACGTGTAGATATGGGAGAAATCCACATTTTCAAGAACTCTGACTCTAAAGCAAAATGGGAACTAGGAATCTTGGAAGCATTTTTATTCTCAGTGATCCACAATGTATAAATTTGTGTATAACTTCATAATTATAATAGCAACACAATACACATAATAATAAGTGGTTTGTAATTTCTATCAATGAATCCTCTGGGAAACTAGATGCCATTTTGATGCGATGGACACATTAAGAAGGGATTAAACCTCTGTGAAGATTTTAATCAGACAGACTCACAGGCCTGGAGCCTGTGGTTTAGCACTTTACGGCTAGCTAGGATTATAGCCACAGCATCCAAGAGACGGTTGTCTTCTCACCCTGAAAATGGTTTGTTCCAAATGATCAGACCCTCAGAAATCTGTATGACCAACAAAATTCTCTTTTCCTTCTGTTTTTTTTTTTTTTCTGTCATTGTTAAACTGACTTTTGCCAGTTCATTTCCACATATTTCTATTCCCCACTGTTCTTAAGGGTAGAAGAATTTAAGCAACTACTTGAAAGAAGTGAGTTTTTATAGGTGAGCTGCTTCCAAGATAACTGGCAAGAGAAATTTCTGAAACCATATTTTTTCTCTAGAAAAAGAATACTTGGTGTGGATTTTAATTCTATGTCTGAGGCATGTTTCAAATATGTAATTCACCATTTTCTACACTAATAATTTCCTCATTTCTGTTAATGCACTCGATGGGTGATATCATTCTTTTTTTATTTCAGAATATTATGGGGGTAAAATGTTTTGGTTACATGGATTGCTTTTGTACTGCTTGATACAAAGTTATAAGTGTGCCCATCACCCAGATACTGTGCATTGTACCCGTTAGGTGTGATTTCACCCATCCCCCTCTCCTCCTCCCACCTGTTTGATTTTCCTTGAGTTTTCCTTCCTATTGTGCACATGAGTGCTGTACGGTTAGTTCCAATTTAATAGTAAGTACATGTGGTGCTTGTTTTTCCATTCTTATGATACTTCACTTAGGGTAATGGTCTCCAGTTCCATCCAAAAGATATTAATTCATTTTTCATGGCTGAGTAGTACTCCATGGTAGACATATACCACATTTTATTAATCCACTCATGAATTGATGGGCACTTGGGTTGATTTCACATCATTGCGATTGTGAATTGTGCTGCTATAAACATTAGAGTGCAAGTGTCTTTTTGATAAAATGACTTCTTTTTTCCTTTGAGTAAATACCCAGTAAGTGGGATTGCCAGATCACATGGTAGTTCTACTTTTAGTTCTTTGAGGAATCTCCATACTGTTTTCCATAGATGTTGCGCTAGTTTGCAGTCCTACCAACAGTGTGTAAGTGTTCCTTTCTCTCTGCATCCATGCCAGCATCTGTTACTTTGGGACTTCCTGATAAAAGCCATTCTCTCTGGGGTTAGGTGATATCTCAGCGTGGTTTTGATTTACATTTCTCTGATGATCAGTGACATTGAGCATTTTTTCATATGTTTATTGGCCATTTGTCTGTCTTGTTTTGAAAAGCTTCGGTTTATGACTTTGGCCCACTTTTTAATGGGGTTGTTTGATTTTTTTTCTTGCTGATTTGCCTGAGTTCTTTGCGGGTGCTATCATTCTTGTTCCTCGAATGGCTCGAGTGGCCTTTCTGGGTATTCAAAAGCTCCCCACAGATTGTTAAATCAGTAGTGCATTCCTCTGCTAATGATTAGAGCCACTCAAGGATGGGGGATGGAGAAAGTATGCAGAAAGAGAAAAGAAGAAACTGTCTTGGGAGAGAAAAGGAAAATGTAACTTGGAGTGCTCAGTGAGGATATGCGTTTTTCTGTCTAGTAAAGTGAAAGTCACAAAATTCTCAAGTTTAATATAGGCTGGAACTGGAAAGAAACCATTCATTCATTCAACAAATGTTTTCTGAGTGCATCTTGAGCACCGTCTCTAGGCAATGTGAGCACAGCAGTGAATGAAACTGAAAAATCCCTCCCCTCCTACAGCTTGTACTTTAGGTGGGATGGTTGGGAGATAGATAGAAAACTAAATAAATTATATAGTATATTAAAAGATAGTAAGTGCTTTGAAGAAAAATAATACAGGACAGCAGGATAGGAAGTGTTTTAGGGTTGGGGCGGACAATAAATATTTTAATCAGAGACTGAAGGGGTAATATTTTTGCAGCAACTTCCAAAAAGGAGAGGGAATAAGGCAAGCAGATATGGAAGAAAAGAAAATCTAGAGAGAAGAAAAAAGAAGCGCCAAGGCCTGAAGCAGGAGTATGTCCAGGATGTCCAAGGAAAGGCAAGGACATTAATGTGGCAGGAAGGAGTAATAAGAAATCAAAGTGGGTAGAGGCTAGTAGTCTTTTGTGGTCATTTTAGCTTTACTCTGAATTGAAAAGCAAACCATTAAGTGGTTTTGGGCAGCAGGGTGGTGTAATTTGACTTATTTTTCAAAAAGGATCACTCTGCTACTGTGTTGAGAACAGGATATAGGAGGCCAGGACCAAACCAGGCAGAAGTTATTATAATTCAAGCAAGAGATGATGTGATGGTGGTGTGGATCAGGATGGGACCAGTGGAGGTGGGAGAAGCACTGATTGTACTCTGGACATATTTTGAAAGCAGAGCCAACAGGATTTGTTTGATGGATTGCGAGTAAAGGAAAAAGAGGAGCTGCAGTTGACCGCAAGATTTTTATATCTGAACAGCTGGAAAGATTGTCTGGAATAGGGAAGATGGCATGTACAACATGTTTAGGCAGGGAAAATCAGGAAGTCGGTTTTGGCCATAACTTTGAGGTGCTTCTTGGTCATTCAAGTGGAGATATCCAGTAGAAATTTCTGCATATAAGGCTGGAGTTTCAGAAGGAGGTCAGGACTGGAGGTATCAGACTGTGGATAGAATTTAAAGCCATGTGATCGGAGGTGCTCACCGAGTGAGCAAACGTAGGTAGCGAAACTGAAAGTTCGAGAAGACTGAGCCCTGGGACACTCTGGTGTTTAGAAATCAGGTGGGAAATGAGAAACTGGGGAAAAATACTGAAAAATTGAGTTAGGTAGTGATTCTAAAGGCAAAGCAGGAAAGTGGATATTGAGCAAGCTAAGATTTGACCCACACACCTTAGCCTGGAAAAGCATTTATTGGGCAGAATCTAGATGGAGGTGCAGAGGCAGTTTTCGTGGCATTCTGGTGCAGGGCCCGGCGATCCAAGAGGGCCTGCTGCTGTGTGTTCTAGGAGAGGAGCCTAGCCCTTGGCTGTAGGCATCACTAGGGGAGCCCAGCTGTTCTCCTGATGTCACCAGGGCCTGGGATCCTGATAGACTGTGGTTCCATTTGTAAAACGTGGCACAGACCCCAAGCTCTTTTTCTGTGTGTGATTAACTAGAGAGAATTCTTAGGGAGAAAAGAAGTGGGTGGACCACAGGGCATGGAAGGAAGGCAGCATTTACAAGGCACCATAGGGGAAAAAAAAGCAATGACGTGTGTGTGTGTGTGTGTGTGTGTGTGTGTGTGTGTTGAAACAAGGGGCAAAGAGGAACAAAAGAAGAATTGTAAACTGGTAAAAAGAATAATACAGGCCAGGCATGGTGGCTCACGCTTGTAATCCTAGCACTCTGGGAGGCCGAGGCAGGTGGATCCCTCAAGGTCAGGAGTTCGAGACCAGCCTGAGCAACAGTGAGATCCTGTCTCTACTAAAAATAGAAAGAAATTATCTAGACAACTAAGAGAGAGAGAGAGAGAGAGAGAGAGAGAGAGAGAGAAAATTAGCCAGGCATGGTGGCGCATGCCTGTAGTCTCAGCTACTCGGGAGGCTGAGGCAGGAGGTTCGCTTGAGCCCAGGAGTTTGAGATTGCTGTGAGCTACGCTGATGCCATGTCACTCTAGCCCAGGCAACAAAGCCAAACTCTGTCTCAAAAAAATAAAAGTTAAAAAAAAAATAATATAACAAGAAGATATAACCATCATGAACATATATACCCTCTCTTCCCTGAAGATTCCATTCCCTCCTGTGGTTTTAACTGCCAAATGCATCCGATGACTTACCCTTGCGCATACCTTTTGAGACCCATAGAGAGGCACCTCGTATGCAGGATGCTCAGAATTCAGTTCGTTTCCACCTCATTTTGTCATAACCTGTCTCTCCCAATCTATATATTCCCTGACTTAGTGTATGGTACCTGCTTTAGCTTTCTTTCTTTCTTTCTTTCTTTTTGAGACAGAGTTTCACTTTGTTGCCTGGTATAGAGTGCCGTGGCGTCAGCCTAGCTCACGGCAACCTCAAACTCCTGGACTCAAGAGATCCTCCTGCCTCAGCCTCCCGAGTAGCTGGGACTACAGGCACGCGCCACCATGCCCGGCTCATTTTTTCTATATATATTTAGTTGGCCAATTAATTTCTTTCTATTTTTAGTAGAGACGGGGTCTCGCTCTTGCTCAGGCTGGTTTCGAACTCCTGACCTTGAGCGATCCTCCCACCTCGGCCTCCCAGAGTGCTAGGATTACAGGTGTGAGCCACTGCGCCCGGCCTGCTTCAGCTTTCTCTGCGTAAAAAACAACCACAAAATCTCAGTGGCACACGGCAATATGCATTTAGTTATATTCCACTTACGAGTGGGTCTGTGGTTCGGCAGGCAGTTTCTCCTTCAAGACTGTGGGCTAAGTTCAGCTCTGTTCTATGAGTTTCATTCTGGGACCCAAACCGAAGGGGGCAGTAGCTACTTGGGGCACGTTCTTCTCTTGGTGGAGGTAAAAGGTTTCCAGAGGGTGAGTGGATACACGTGGTATCTCTTAAGTCCTAAACTCAAAACAAACAAAATGTTGTTTTGCCCACATGCCATTGGTCAAGTCAAGGCATGGGGCTAAGGCCAACATTAATTTGGTGAGTGAGAGGTAGGGTGGTTAACTCCTCCAAGAAGAGGGAAGTGGAGAGGGAGGGAATACTTCCTGAATGTCATCTAATTAATCACAGAAGTATTCCCCAACCCATTTTCCTTAACGCCTTTTTCTTTCCCACATCCATCGACTAATCCGAAATGCCTTCCTAGAGACATTCTTATCTCTGCAGACGCTATTACCTTTATCCTCTAAGTCAAACTGAACCATTTGTTGTCCCTTGTGTTCTTTCAAGCTTAATATTTTATTTTGTTTTTTGTTTTTTGGAGACAGAGTCTCACTCTATTGCTTGGGCTAGAGTGCCATGGCGTCAGCCTAGCTCACAGCAACCTCAAACTCCTGGGCTCAAGCAATCCTCCTGCCTCAGCCTCCCGAGGAGCTGGGACTACAGGCATGCACCACCATGCCCAGATAATTTTTTCTATATATTTTTAGTTTTCCAATTAATTTCTTTTTATTTTTAGTAGAGATGGGGTCTCGGTCTTGCTCAGGCTGGTCTTGAACTCCTGACCTCGAGCGATCCTCCCGCCTCAGCCTCTCCACCCGCAGATCCCAAAAATATATTTGGGAATTCTATGCTCCATCTCTCAGCCCAGCACAGCCAGGGAGCAGTCAACAATGCTGCATTGTTCCGTCATATTGTTACCATCACCTTAGTTCATGCTAATTTAGTATTTATTACACCCTGGGCCTGAGCTAAGCACTTAACAGATATTATGTCCCATTTCATCCTTACAACTGCCTTAGGAAGTAGGTACTGTTAGTTCTCTCCAATTTTTTTAATGGGAAATTAATATTAGAGATAATCTCTTCCCTAAAATCACAGTGACAATTTGGGGAGAAAGCCCAATAAGGTATTTCTGATTCCAGAATTCTCTTTCTTAACCTGTGTTGCTTTTCATAATATTATTTTTTCATGCCCAGCACTAAAGATAGTATTTTGTTGTTAAGTGGATCTGATTAATTGACAATGCAGTCTAAATTCACCAAATGGTTGCACACACTTCTATTTGCTTTAATATAAAACATGGTCAATACGATTACCAGTGCGATCATCTTGTGTGATCACCTTTTTCTTTATTATAGTTTAGGTAACTTTTTATACTAAATATTTCATATCAAACTTTTCTGATTATAAATGTTTTCTATAAGCCAACTGTACCTGAGGATGACAATATTTCTTTCAAAGCAAATGACAATACCCTTGTGAAATATATATCTGCAATATTTTTCAATCTTTCATATCAAAGGTACAAAATAATGCATAGGGATTGGATTAATATTGGATATTTTCAGTTATTTATTACTGAAGTTTTGTTTGAGTGTTTTATTTCTCCAATAAAAGAGAGCCAGGAAAGTGTTGATCAATAAGTTGCTAAATAGATAAAAAAAGAAGAAAAAGAAACCCCATTCTCATTTTGCTTTCTGTTTCAAATGAACACAAAGCAACTCTTTACAAAGAGAATAACCATTTTGTGAAATGTTTTTCTGAGAAAACATAGAACATTTTTATTAAAGACTTTCCTGTTTTCTCTCAGACTTAGAATCCCAACTCAATTAAATTGAATAGTTAAAAAACATAATTTTAGCCCTGTACTCTTGATGCAGTTTTGCTGTGAACATAAAACTCTAAAATAGTCTATTATAGTTTTTAAAATCTACACATTGTAGAGGTTTTTAAGGATAATTTTTACTCATGTTTTGGTTGGTCAATAGTTTGTCTGAAAATCTAACCATTTGTTTTAGCTCAGTGGTCTCAACCGTTTCTATCTGCATGTTAGGACTCTCAGAGAGCATTAAAGATGTAGGTTCTACAACTCTGTAAATATACTAGATACCATTAAATTGTACACTTTAAAAGGGTGAATTTTGCATGAGTTACATCTCAGCAAAGTCTTCAAGACTGAGGATATAAGGAAAAAATTCTTTGCAAATAACAGAAAGCAACCTAGTTGCTTTTAACTAACCTTAAGGTTAGTTAAAAGGATACAGGAATTATGCTCATTTCAGATAATGGAAGGAAGGACAAAAGCTCTGGCAGAATGATACCCAGAACCAAAGAGACCTTTTCTGGGGAGGAGGTGGCAGGAGGTTAGTTTTTCCACTACAGTGCAGAAGATCAGCAGAACCTACCAGAAGGATCTGGATGGGGCTGGAAGGTTAAACCTCTCCATAGACGTAGATGACACAGGTTTCAGTGACCCAGTACCCAGTACAATCACCCTGGTTATTAGTCTGAGAATGTGGCAGGTTGTGTCCATGACATAAGTTTACTACTGTGAAGGGAAGAGTACCATAATGGAATTTGCTATTTGAGGACCTCTTCTCCTTTTTCACGACATCATCTACCCTGCTATGTGCCATCTTCATGGACATTTAGGAATATCGGACTTAGGTCTAAACTAACTTGCTCAGGTATACCCTGAATTACTGTCCCAGCTCTGCACTTATTTCCCTGTTAAAATCCAACACGAGGAACACTGTGACCTCCTGTACATTTAACCTCTTCTCATTGTAACAGAGATGGGTTCTATGATCTAGGTCAATCAAAGAAATGCCATTTCTCTAGACACGATGATTGGCTCAAGGATAAGTATGTGTCTTAATTTAGTCCAGTGAGAGTGGAACTCTCTTTTGTTTTTATTATTGGGTCAAATACACACTTTCTTCCTCTGGATGTGAGTGAGGAAGCATGTCACACTGTGGGCTACTGAAACATAGCACTAGGAAACCCAAGCTGAGAACGAATTTCAACCCACAGAGCCAAGAAAATTGGTGAGGAATGGATTCAGAGCCCTGAAAACATTGTGAAAATTGGAATCAATCCATCCCTAAACCCTCCCTGATCCAAGAGCTTCTCTATTAGGTGAGCCAATAAGTTCTCTTTATTGTATAATTCAGTTGGAGGGAGGCTTTTTGCTCCTTGCACAGAAAAGCATCTGAATGGATACAGCTATTATACGTGGACATTCTGTTAAGTAATTAACTCGCAAATTAGAATTAAGTCCCAATATAATATTTGCCAAAGTTTGCATAATAGCAACCTTCTCACCAAAGCTCCCTGACTCCATTATGTTTCTCCTTTTCACCCTGAACCCTATTGTTGCTCCAAGAGCAGACTCATTGGAGCCTGTCTATTTGGCTCAAGAGAGTCCTAAATGTCATCCCTTCGGAACACTCAATAACTAATCCATTAATCTGAGCCAATATTCTAATGCCTATATAGACTTTCCCAGATTACACATTAATTTTTAGCCACCAAGATCTTTCTTGCTTAATCTAAAAATTATTCTTAATGGTCAGTTTGGATGGAGAAAAGACAAAGAGAAGAATGGGGGAAGCTTTTAAGGAGATCTTCAGACCTCCTTGCAGAAGCTGATGTGATCAGGAGACTGAACTAGAAAATTCTGGAAGCATGTAAGTGGAAGTGGAAGACTTCCATTTTCGAGGGAACTTGGAGAATGAAATTGAGTAAGGAAGAAGAAAGAATTTTTGCTTATTGGTGAAGGGGGCATTTCATAGAAGACAATATGGCTATAGGGAAGTGGGTATTAGAAAATCAACAATCATACTCAAAATCTACAGATGCAAGCAAAAGTTTACGATTTTTATATCTGAACATAACACGAAAAAGATAGAATGAAATCCATGTAAAAATTATTCTGCTAGCAGGGGCCATCATTAGGTGTGATATATCGAATATAAATATTAAAAAGAAGAGTGACAAATAAATTTAGAATGAATATGTTATTACCAATTTTACCTTTTAAGTTCTCCCTTTTTTGACTCTTTGCATAGACATATTTTTTCCTCTTCAGACACTAGAATGAGGCAGTTTTATCTTTATACTTTTTATGATGATTTTTAAAACTGTTTAGATTTCACTGCATGTAAGGGCCACATCCTTGAGAACACCTGCCCTTGCTGTTAACCGATTATTATTAAGCAAGAGCAAATGTCGTGAAGTCAGTTACAATAAAGTGTAAATAAAAAAGTTTATGGCAGGGTGTGTAAAGAAAAAAAATTGAAATTAATCACCCAGGCAAAGCAATGACAGATCCAAAGTTCATTGTTTTGTATTTAAGTGAACAAGGTATTAAGATACCTTGATCAAAAATTGTGCTCATGTTTCAAAAACTTTAACTTGGTACCATCATGGATTAACTTCTGGGTGAATTCTAGTGAAAGAATTACATTCACTTTTAAAATGAAATATGCTTATTAATACAATGAACTTTGCTCCATGAAGAGTCTGAACAATAAATATCAACCCAGATGTTTTAATTTCTTAAGATATTGTGCTTCGTTTGCAGTTGGAATTTATTCCAAGGACATGGAAAATTCGGTTTTTTAAAACTTAATTGTTTAATTGAGAACCAGAATTTTTGTAAGAATTTAGCATAAGAGATAGAATTATTCTTCGAGTGGCCTCTTTACTTAACATCTTTTGTACCCCATCTCATATGTACTGATTTTCTCTGAGAACTTAGGCAACAACTTAGAATTGGAGGAAGGAGTCTACTCAAGTTCCTTTGAACAATTGTTTATTAAGTGCTTACTGTGTGCCAGCTAGGATGCTTAGTGTTGTAGGGTACAAACATGAAAATATATTTCTTGTCATTGGCTGTGTCAATGGGTGGCTGGGGGTGGTTAGATCCACTATGATCTCCATTATTCACCATCATCTGTCCCAAATAAGCACATAATCTAAGTATAACCACTCAAGCTTTCTTTGGATCAATGTTTGCGTGGTATATCTTTTTCCATTCTTTTAAATTTACCCTTTCAACATCATTATTGATATATTTAAGGTAGGTTTCTTATAGACAGGATGTGGTTGACCTATTTTTTAAAAAAATTCCTTATGACCAGCACCAAATGTTGGGTCCAGAGCTGAGAGGTAGATACACGAAGGCTCATGTGTAGCAAAATGCTGTTTATTTGACCATCTGGGTGCAGATGGGTGGAGGCTGAAAAAGGCATCCACCAATATGTTTTTCTTTTAGAGAGCCTCTTTTTGCATGTTATTTAGGTTGACAGACGATGACATCTGGAATTTGCTTCATAATAATCAAGGATAGGAGAAAGTGGGTGGGAACCTGGATGAAACAAGATTGCCCATGAAACGTCAATGATGGGTACAAGTGTATTCATTATACAAGTTTCTCTACCTTTGTATATATTTAAAATTTGCCAATAAAAAAGTTTTAAAAAAAATTCATTATGACAACCTTTGTCATTTAGTCTGTCTTCTTAGACTATGTATATTTAATAAAGTTATTAATATGTTTGGAATTAGGTCTACTTATTAGTTTTTCTTTTCATTTGCTCTGTGTTTTGTGTCTGTGTTTTCCCTTTACTGGTTTCTTTGGATTTTTTGAATATTTTTTGTTATTCCAATTTATCAAGTTTTTGACTATGTCTCCACTTAAAAAAAAAATAGTTTCTTTAAAGATTATAACATACATATTTAACTTTTCACTGTCTACCTAGAATTAATATTTTACCAATTCAAGGAGTGTAGAAAACTCCTTCAGTCTCCTTAAGCTCACCCATTTATGTTGCAGATGTCAAATGTATTACTTCTCTGTAACTTGAAAACCTCATCAAGGCAATGTTTTTTGAAAGCAATAACTTTTGCTTGTGACTGGCATACATATTTAAAAGAACTTAGAGGAGATGAGCAATCTTATATATTTACCCATCTTTTACTGTTTCTGTCACTGTTCCTTTACTCCCAATGTTCTAAGTTTCCATTTTATATCATTCAAAAACTTCCTTTGACATTTTTTTCGAGCAGGTACTTGGTGGTAGATTCTCTTATTTTTCCTCCATCTTTATTTTTCCTTCATTCCTAAAGGATATTTTTACAGGATACAGAATTCTGAATTAACAGTTCTTTTCATTCAGCACTTTGAGAATGTTATTCCACTTTGATCTGACTTCCATGTTTCTGATGACAAATCCACCATCATTCAAATCATTAATACCCTCCAAGTAATGCATTATTTTTCTTTAGTTGCTTTCAGGATTTTTTCTTTTTTTCTTGAGACAGAGTCTCACTCTGTTGCCCGGGCTGGAGTGCCGTGGCGTCAGCCTAGCTCACAGCAACCTCAAACTCCTGGGCTCAAGCAATCCTCCTGCCTCAGCTTCCCCAGTAGCTGGGACTACAGGCACGCGCCACCATGCCCGGCTCATTTTTTCTATATATATTAGTTGACCAATTAATTTCTTTCTATTTATGGTAGAGACAGGGTCTCGCTCTTGCTCAGGCTGGTTTCAAACTCCTGACCTTGAGTGATCCACCCGCCTCGGCCTCCCAGAGTGCTGGGATCACAGGCATGAGCCACCGCACCCGGTCCATCTAGTGAGTATTTTTTTAATTCTACAATTTTCATTTGGTTTTTCTTTGTGTCTCCTATTTCCTTGCTGAGACTTCCTGTTCATGTCAAGAGTGTTCTCTGCATGTATGCACAGCTCTTAGGTAAGTCCAGAAGTGCATGAATGATTTTATGAGTTTAATTTCCGATTTTCTTCTTTACTGCGACCTACCCAACACCTCTGACTCCCACAGACCTACTTCCTGGCTTTCTGTACAGAAAACTAGGACTCTAATTTCCGTTGTCTGCCATGATCTCCTTGTGATTGGGTCTGTACATCCTGCCAAATGGAGGAGGACAGAGAAAGGAAAAAACAAAACACAACAGGTATTCACTCTACGCGCTTGTATGCTCTTGGGACCTCTAGCTGCTTGGCCATAGAAATGGATTCCTCTCCTTCAGATTTTTAGGTGCCTTGCTGGCCACAGCCACCATCATGATGTTATCTGGGTGTTGGGGGAGGAGAGAAAAAAAATGATAAGAACAAATCAGAGGACTTTCTCTTCTCTCTCTGATACATGGAATTCCCCTCTCCCATAGCTTTTTTCCCAGAAAGAGAAGGATCTTATTGTAACCTTTTGGCTCTTCACCCACATGTACTTCTGGATTTAGAGCTTCTCTTGAGCCTATGCCAGGTAACACTGGGGGAAAAACATGGGAAACTTACCCCTGCTTTGGTTCTAGACTCGAATTCTAGACTCTTTCCCCAATCTTCCTGCTAAAATTTACTCTTCAGTGTCTTCATATAGTTGCTTCAGCATTTATGCTCACATTCAGTGGGAAAGACAGAGTGGAGTGTGCTTATTCTACCTTCCCTAGAACTGCAACCTTTCTCAAGTACTCTTAATCTATTATTTATTGCCCAAACTTTGGGATTTTCCTTATACTCTAAAAGTTCTTTGAAGCTTATAAATAGATGTACACATTCATTAATAAATTTCACATATAAGATCTTATTTCATCTTCACAACAAGTCTGTAAGTTTAAATGAATGTAGGAACTAAGGTTTAAGGAGTTGATGCTCACACTGGTTAATACTTAGCAGAGAAATGCATAGACGTCTCTTCTCCCAATTTCAAAGAGAACTGGAATCTAAGCAGAGAGAATATCATTTGTCGTTCCATTTTTCCACCTTTCTTTGGATTCCTCCTTTTACCTGATATAACCTCTCTCACAACTCTATAGTCAAAGATCTATTCTTTCCCTGCTACCTGAATAAAACTATTCCCACTATAACCACCTGGATTTAGCTAGAATTATGACAAAATTGCCAGTTCTATGGAAGGAGTTAATGCTCCAATCTTTTTCAGTTCTACTCAGATATAGAGTATCATTAATTTAACAGTTATTAGATTCCAAGTGCTTTGCCACATAAAACAAGGATGTGTTAGATCCCTGTATTTAATGATGTCTCAGTCTAATAAGAAGGAAAAACTATGTTATTGCCTCAGCAACTATTGGCAAATATTTATTGTTTGCTCACTATATACAATGCATTGCATTCGTGCAATGTATTCATATATGGACAAATCTAGGAAGTAGTAAAATTATTGTACCCAACTGAAAAATGAAGAAACAAAACTTCTAGAGAGGTTAAGTTATTAAAGGTCATAGCAAATGTTAAGTGATGATTCCAGGATTTGAACCCAGGCAGTCTGACACCAAGAGTTCCAATTCTTGAGCATTAATTGATTAAAACCCAGGTTGCCTAATGATAAATGGGATTCTCTCCATTACTACTTCTTTGGAATTAATAAAACTCCATTATTTATTTTTGCTCAGACAAATCCATCCTTCTTGACACTTGGCAGTGAAGTATAGCTCCACAATACCTAATGTGCCCAAGACTGAGTCTCCCTCCAACCTGTTTCTTCTATTATCTTTCCCATCTTAATTACTGGCAACTCCATTCTTCCAGTTGCTTGGACCAAAAACTTCAGTGTGATCCTAGTCTCCTCTCTTTCTCTCACATCTTACTTCCGGTATGTCAGCCTACCCTGTTGTCTGTCTATACATGTAAACCATGTCCAGAATTTAACAAGTTCCCACCATTCACACTGATTACCTGATCTGAGCAACCCTTCTCTCATCTGAATTAGACATTGCTATGCTCACCCTTCTACGGTCTATTCTCAATACAACACCTAGAGAGGAGCTCTTAAAACTTAAGTCATATCATGTCAGTCCTCTGTTCAAAACCCCGAGGTGGCTCCTCATTTCACTCAGAGTAAAAGCCAAATTCCTTCTATAACCTCCAAGGCCATAGGAGATTCAGCCCATTTTTATTTCTTTAACTTCCGGCTCTCTCCCTTCTAGTTCCACACAGCCATGCCACACTCTTGGCTGATGGTTGGAAACACGAGGCATCCTCCCACCTCAGAGCCTTTGCCCTTGCTGTTCACTCCCTAAAATACTCCTCCCCACCCCCAGTTATCCACAGAGGTGGCTAGCTTCATCGCTTTTCTAGTCTTTTCTCCAAAGTCATGTCAGCAAGCTTTGCTTTGACCACTCAGAATGAAATTTCAACCCTTTCCTCAACCTTGCCTGGCTCTAATTTTCTTGGCTTTAATTTCCTCCTTAATTATTAAACCACTATGTATTTTGCTCATTTATCTTGTCATCATCTCTCTTTAGTAGAATACAAAGTCCATGAAAGTAATGATCTCTCTCCTCAGCACGTAGAAAAATGACTGGCTTACACAAATTTTATCTGTCCTTTAAAATAAACCCAACCTTACCCTCATCCTCAAATTATTATTTTTTTTTTTTTTTGGAGTCTCGCTAGAGTGCCGTGGCATCAGCCTAGCTCACAGAACCTCAAACTCTGGGGCTCAAGCGATCCTCCTGGCTCAACCTCCCGAGTAGCTGGGACTACAGGCATACGCCACCATGCCCAGCTAATTTTTTCTATATATATTTTTAGATGTGCAGGTAATTTCTTTCTATTTTTAGTAGAGACGAGGTCCCACTCTTGCTCAGGCTGTTCTTGAACTCCTGACCTAGAGCGATCCTCCCGCCTTGGCCTCCCAGAGTGCTAGGATTACAGGTGTGAGCCACTGTGTCCAGCCATCAAATTTTTTGTAGTTTAAGATTTAATGCAATGCTGCCCCATAGTAAGTACTCAAAAAATTGAAAAAATTCTTGGATGAATTGATGACTAAGGATGAACTTTGTATAGAACATTTTGAATTTATGTTCCCCAATGGAAAGACAATTGTCTTTGCTATAGAGGTTAAATAGGCATAGGATCCTGGTGGCTACATTTGTTAGATTAGCACTATTATGCAAATGATCACTCTGACTTTGCTAAGCTGAATTTATAAGTGGACCAAGCATTTTTATCAAAATGTCCCAAATAATAGAGAAAAATACAGAACCTGAACTATAGATTCATATAGTCAAGCATATATATACTCTGATTTCAAATTTTATTTTATTCTTAAGATATAATTTGAGATTCTCATCCTTTTAGCAGATGATTGAGTCTAGTACAGTAGTAAATACACTAAGTTTCTGTATTAATTAGGAGACTTGTAGATACAAATGGCAGTAACCCAATTCATACTGGTTTCAAGAAAAAAATGAGGAGAGGACTTACTTTGGTTAAAAAACTTGGGAAGCTGAAGAATATAACTAATTTTAAGCATGCTGAATTTGGAGACTAAATGATGAGATCAAGACACACACAAACACATACTTTCCTTTCTCTCTGTCTCAGCTCTGAATTGGTGATTTTCTTAGGCAACTTTTATTCATGTAGTTAGAGAAATAACCACTCAGAACTCTAGGGTTACATCTGATAGTCCTTCAAATCTGATAAAAGAGAACTTCTTTTTCCCTATAATTGCTCTAAAAGTCTTGGATTGAGGTTGGGTGCGATGGCTCACACCTGTAATCCTAGCACTCTAGGAGGCCAAGGCAGGCAGATCACTCAAGGTCAGGAGTTCGAAACCAGCCTGAGCAAGAGTGAAACCCTGTCTCTACTACAAATAGAAAGAAATTAATTAGCCAACTAAAAATACATAGAAAAAATTAGCCGGGCATGGTGGCGCATGCCTGTAGTCCCAGCTACTTGGGAGGCTGAGGCAGAAGGATTGCTTGAGCCCAGGAGTTTGAGTTTGCTGTGAGCTAGGTTGATGCCACAGCACTCTAGCCTGGGCAACAGAGTGAGACTCTGTCTCAAAAATAAATAAATAAATAAAAGTCTTGGATTGACTTCTGATTGGTTTATTTTGGGGATGATTGATTTATCAATAAATGATGAATACAGCAAGAGATTTTATTGTATCAAGATCCATGTGTTACTTTTTTGTTGTTTTTAAAATCATATCTTAGTTGCATGGTTAAGGACTTGTATATTAGGAAAACTTTGATCTGGTTTGAAGCCAATTAAAATGTCAAGCTTCATTTTAGAAACTTCTGGGTCAGTGTTTTTATAATACCAAGGAAATATATCCATACTATTTAATTTAAAGACCTCTAAGTAAGTTCACTTTAAAGAATTAAATCACAAAAAGGTACTATAATTTTTGGTGAATTCATGTCTGCCCTAATTCTAAGAAATTCCAAGTGTACTTTTGGTAAATAACACTTCACCTGTAAAGCACTTTGCCATTGGAAAATTTCCTCCACAAACTGTGGCGATCATTAATTCTATTTATAGTCCTGGTTCACTTTCATAGCAGGATATTATTTCCTGAACTTTTTGTGGCTGGATGGGCCCTGTGAATAGTTCTGGCCAATGACATGTGATATATGTTCCACGCAGGTGATATAATTGCCTCCAGAGTCTTCGTTCCCTCTGTGTTTTGTAACTAGCAATGTTTCAGATGGTGGCTGCTGTGTCATTGGTCCCTAAGTGATAAGAGACCAGTTGACCTTTGACTGCAGCTAAACGCTAGCTGACCTGTCATTTTGTATTGTGAACAAGAAATAACCTTTTGCTTCTTATGTCATCACGATTTTGGCCTTGTTTGTTACAATTGCATAACCTGGCCTAACCTGACTGATATATATATATTATCTTATATTATATTATCTTATATAATTCTAGTATGCTATTTTATATTCTAGTATGTTATTTTATTTATGTTATTTTATATGATTTTCAAAACAATCCTCTGATATAGGTGACTCAGGTTTAATTGTCCTTCCTTCCTTTATGAATAATAATAAAACTTGGGCTCAGAAGAGCTAAACATTTTGCCCTTGGTACAGAGAATTAATTAATAAGTGAGGAAATGAGAGTAAAACATAGAATTATTGACTTCAAGTCTACTACTTTTTTAAAGATATATAAATGTAAACACAAAATGAATCTTCTAATTTTTAATGGAAGTGTTTTCAATTTGAAAATTTTCAGAATTGAATATTATTTGTTATAATTTATATTATAAAATACTGTGATTTACCACAATGTTTTGTGTTATTCCACATCTATAATCATTGGCCTTGGCCTTTTATTTGATCGGAGTAGCCATGACATAGAGAAGATAGGAAGATATTAAAAGTCACTTTGACCCAGAGGGTATGTTTTATTTGCATACATTTTTAAAAATAGTGTTTATTCATACAAAGTAGAGCCTTTATAACGCTAACCCAGA
>VSMD01054110.1:0-38304 GCA_008750895.1 Mirza zaza | reverse complement strand
GCACCAGGGAAGGCCGGCGGGTAGGGAACTCACCGTCTTGAGTTCCCCTCAGTCAGCTGTAGGGCCCCAAAAGGGACGTTCCCGTTCCCTGGAGGTGCCTTTGGCTGATGGCTCTATTATCTCTCTCAGCAGCTGTGGATAGGGTTGGGGGAGGGGAGAATGGGGCAATATGGCGCCTGCTGCGTGGCTCAGGTCTGTGCACAGGGAGGGTGCCCTATGAGAGTTGGGAGCCTGGTGCCGCCTCCGCTACAGGCTTACCACTCACTGGCGGTGGCCGTCTCTGGTCTGGTGTCCGCAGGTCTCTCCACCCGCTGGGGAGTCCACTAGCAGTCCGAGATGCAAAAAAGGGAAAATTAACTGCTCCACCTACCCTCGCCTCTGGTCTCCAGGCTGCTCCAGAGGTCTCTCATGATGTGTCATTTTTAATGGCTTATATCCAGAGGCCCATGATGTTTGCTTGTCCTATTACTGATGACATTGACTTCTGTCATTTAGTACTGTCTTCTAGGTTTCTTTACTGTAGAATTATTATTTTTCTCTTTGTAATTAATGAGGATTCTGTAGGGAAATACTTTTAGAATATATAAATAACCTGTTTTTCATCGAACTTCACCAACCAGTTTTAGGATGCATTGATGAGCCTTGTTAGAATCAGTTATTATAATAATGGCTACAAATGGTGATTTTCTAATTCTTATTTAATTAATTTAGATTCTACTCTAAGGATTATAAGGAAGGAAGACCTTTTCCCTTCTCCCCTCTTTATTTGTATATATCATATGAACTCATTGACTCTATTTTATTAAATGCATTAGTCATTTATTTTGATACTCAAGTGGTCTCAGATTTGGCCAATGAAAGCCCTTTCAAGCTGGGTCTAGGTCCTCTTAGCCAACAGAACTAGATATGTGTGTGTGTGTGTGTGCATGCATGTGTACGCATGAGCACGTATGTCTGTGCACATGCCTAGGTATGTGTATTCACATGTGTGTTTTCCTGTATTTCTTTCTACTAAAATTTCATACTTTCAATTTCAGAGCAACATCACAGAGTTCACTCTAGCCTTCCCTCTTACCTTGTTTATTACTCCTTTTTTTGAAGTGAAAAACCTGGTTACCATTATCCACAATATATTTACTTGTTTACTCAATCGTAGAATTCACAAAGTAGTTTCACCACTGCTAACTCATACCACTGGGGCAAAGTTGGACCTCCTAAGAGTTCACTGTTGGTTTACACTTTTTTTTTGTCTTTGGGACAAAAGGTATATGGCCCATATATTCTATTCAGAAAGTATTTGAATTAGTTTTCTCTTTTTCTTGCTTTTTATTTATTTAATTTTTTCATAGAGCATAGGTTGGTTATTCACTTGATATAGTTTGATTCATCTCTTTCTGTATCCCTTCTTAGAACTTTACCCTCGTTCTTTTTCAGTTAAAAAAAATTTGTTTTCAAAACTATGAACGCAAACATGATTCCAAAGACAGAAATATACAAGTGTCACTTCCTCTCTATCCTCCTGTTCTGCTTCCACTCACTCTTAACGATTGCCAATCTCATTATGTTCTGGTTTACTTTGTCTGGGTTTCTTTTGCACAAATGATCAGAGATGTGTAATTCTCTTGGTTTCTTTCTTACATAAAAGGTAGCATATTAAAGATACTCTTTTGTACTTTGTTTTTTCTCTTATTTATATTACCTGGAAATCATTGCATATTAATTCAGAGATTTTTCTTGTTCTTTTTACAGCTGCATAGTATTGCATACTTGATTTAGTAATTTTCTTATTTATGGATATTTAAGTAATTTTCAATATTTTTCAGTCTCTCAAAGAAGGCTGCTGTGAATTACCTTTTGCGTATGTATTTTTGTATTAGATGTATTATATCAGAGCGAATTAATAGGACTGCTGAGTCAAAATATAAACATACATGGTTTTGTTTGATATTGCTAAATTCCCCTCTATAAGAGTTGTACCAATTTACATTTTCTCCAATAATATATTAGTATCTATTTCTCTATAGCTTCCTTATAAAAGTTGCATTGCTTTTTCAATTTTTGCTAGTCTAATAAGTGAGAAATAGTATTTCAGTGTAGTTTTAATTTATGGTCTTTTTATTTTGAGTGCATTTAAACATCTTTTCATCTGTTCAAGGTCCATTTATTTGTTTTTATGAATGCATGTGAATTGGTTTTTTTTTTCTTTTCCCGTTTTAAAAAAAGAGGTTTTGGGTTTTCCCCATCATCTCTGAAAGAGTGTTTTATTATGGAAATAATCCTTATAGTGACATATGTAGTATTTTACTTTGTATATGGTATTCTTTTGCTATGTAAAAATCCCTTCCTCCTCCCCCTATGCAGTTGTATTGTTCTTTTCTTTTATCTTATCTGGATTTTGTGTTATGACTAGAAAGTCTTTCTGCTATACTCAGATTAAAGAGAAATTCATCTGTATTTTCTTCTAGTAGTTATCAAAGTTTCACTTTTTATATGCAGATCCCTATCCATTTGGAGTTTATTCCTGTGTGTATGGAGTTTGTCCTATGTATGGTATGAGCTGCTGATCTAATTTTATCTTTTCTAAATCATTAACCAATTGTCTGAGTACAATTTATTAGAAATGCTGTCTTTGTTTCAGAGATTTGGGATGTTACTATTACTATATGCTAAATTTCTACATGTACTTGGGTCTATTTCTGGACTTCCCATTTTTTTTATTCTACTAGGCTGTTTGCGTATTCCTGTGTCACTACTATACTGTTTTATTTATAGAGGCTTTATGGTATGTTCTAATGTCTTATAAGGCTAATCTGCCCTTATAGCTTTACTTTTTGATGTTTTTTTACCTATTTTTCTATGTTCATTTTTCCATATGAACTTTGGTATCAATTTGTCTAACTCCATAAAAAGGCTTATTGATATTTTTCATTGAGATTTCATTAAATTTAGAAATTAATTTGGGAAGAACTGACAAATTTATTGAATTACCTTATCCAGGAATAATAAATACCTTTCCATTTGTTCAAATCAACTTTTGTGTATTTCAGGAGTTTTACTTACGTAGGCTTTTGACATTTCTCAAGTTTATGCCTAAGTATTTTATTGTGTTTGTTGCTATTGTATAGTTTTTATTTTTTCTTTCATTTTTAACCTACATGCTAAAAAGTGGTAGGCTGGCCGGGAGCGGTGGCCCATGCCTGTAATCCTAGCACTCTGGGAGGCCGAGGCGGGAGGATTGCTCAAGGTCAGGAGTTCAAGACCAGCCTGAGCAAGAGCGAGACCCTGTCTCTACTAAAAATAGAAAGAAATTAGTTGGCCAACTAAAAATATATATAGAAAAAGCTGGGCATGGTGGCGTATGCCTGTAGTCCCAGCTATTTGGGAGGTTGAGGCAGAAGGATGGCTGGAGCCCAGGAGTTTGAGGTTGCTGTGAGCTAGGCTGATGCCACAGCACTCACTCTAGCCTGGGCAACAGAGTGAGACTCTGCCTCTGAAGGAAGGAAGGAAGGAAGGAAGGAAGGAAGGAAGGAAGGAAGGAAGGAAGGAAGGAAGGAACAAATGGATGGATGGATGGATGGATGGATGGATGGATGGATGGATGGATGGCAGGCTGCCTTACACCAAGCTCAATTCTTTTCATTGTATCACCCTTCCTTTGTGGAATTTAATTATTCTTGTTTTCTTCCCTTAATGTTAACTGTTTACAGATGGTTGTGGCCAGAAAATAAAATCTGATATATTGGCCAGTTTCTTTCTTTATATTATCATAAAATAGAAATTTCTCTGACAATTTTAAAATTAACATCTTTCATTTACATACCTGTTCCTTGGGATTGCATTAAGTAATGAGGTGTTTCCAGCGAAAGGTTAGAATAGGTTTTTCTCCTTGCTCAGATAAACAAACCTGCTGAAACATAGTGGCAGTGAGAGACATTTTGTTTTGGTGAAAAGAAAAGAGGTCAGAGATGAAAAGAAAACCAAGAATAACTGTCCCTGTGTCAGTAGTCCCACGAACTATGTGTAAGACACTGCAGTTTTTAAACAATTTCGAGTATAAGTTTCATTTCAGTAGTATTTTACCTACAATTTGAGTACCTTTTTCCCTCTGTGACTATTATACTATGACTTAAATAAACTACCTCACTTGGGCAGTTTGGAAGTGCTTGTGGTAGAAAATATTTGTGTAGGGGTAAAGTTCATCTTAGTACCTAATAAAAGTAGGAGACCTTTACTATTACTACAAGCAGAAGCTCAACCTATTTCAAAAGTCAACTTATGGCTGTTGAGGCTGACTTTTCCAATTTGAAAATCCATAAATTGCATTTTTAATTAATTAGGGATTTTAGCATCATTAACTATTAATCTCAGTTCTCCTTTGAACTAAGTAAGTCATAGATTTCATGTTCTGTGGTAGGGATGGGGAAGTGGAGATGTGAAGTATCACTATTGTTCTGTTGTGAATGGAGAATGTCCTACATTTAATGTATGCAATTTTGGAGAGTGAGAAAAGATAATGGCTGTTTTTGATCCTTAGAGATATGATTATTCTCTGAATACATTCTGGAGACAGCCTAGAGGAAGGTGTTTTTAAAGGTTGAGCATATCCATGAATGATGTGTTTTGAAAGCTTGAGCATATCCATTAATTTTATGAGTGTCAGTTTCATCATCTGTAAAACGGGAATAGTATTACAATAGTAGTGCTCTAGCTCAATATTTGGTTTATAAAAAGACTCAGTGTTATTGTGTTTTCTTTTTAGTGTTGTCTGACTCAAATGAAACAAAGTATTATGAGAACATTTTCTAAGTTTTAAAACTCCTTATAGCTAAGCTCTACTTTCTTTATGTTTGAGGGCCTGAATTGTTACAAACTGCCATTCATGTGGGTTTTTTTATTCACTATTTGTTTTACTTTCTCTTAAATTTGATAATCCTATTATATATTTTCAGGCACCTAATTATTTGTGTTTATATGGCTGTTTAAGTCATTTGCGGAAAATCTGTTTACTAATAAAGCTGACAGGCAGCTAAAAGACATAGTAATTTTTATTTGTGCCACATCACGTGTAGCAGTGTTCTTGCGTTATAGAAACTGGTACTAACCAAATGGAAGCTAAAACCAGGTGGAAAAGAAAGGGAAAGATAGTAGCAGGTTGGGTAAGGAAGCATCTTACACTGCAGGTACAGCTGCAAGAAAGTAACAGCATAGCCTATGGGAATCCTTAAACCAAAACTGCCCTGCTAGAGAAGTCGAGTTTCTTCTGGGAAAAGGCCTCCATAAAGTATGCATGCTATGGTTAGTCATTGGCTGGGAACAGCCCATGGGAAGCTTGGCCCCAGAGAGAGAATGGATCTGAGAGCTCAGCTGCTGGGACCACTGGTCAGTGATGTACCTTGCAGTGGGACATCTAAGAGGCACATTTTCATAATTGCCAACGTTTATTGAGAATATAGACTGTTATGCTGTTCACCATGACAGTCAAGATACGAACATTACAAGGGTCCTCTTATTGGCCTTTTATAAATACACTGACTTCTCTCTTTGCCATCTTTCCACCCCTAACACCCAGTATAATCTCTGGCAACAACCACTAATCTTTTCTCCATTTCTGTAATTTTTTTTCTTTCAAGAATGTTATATAAATGGAATCATATTTAGTATGTAACCTTTTGGATTGAATTTTGTTTTTCTTAGCATAGTTTTCTGGAGAATCTTTTATGTCGTTGCAAGTATCAATGATTTATTTATTTTTATTGCTGAATAGTATTGCATGGTATGGACATGCTATAGTTTATCTATTCACCCAGTGAAGAACATCTGGTGGCTATTCTGAATGAAGCTGCTTTGTACTTTCATTTGCAGGTTTTTGTGTGAACATACATTTTCATTTATTATATTGGCTTTCAAAAATACAGGCTTAAAGGAATGTGCACTTAAGTTAGTGTTGACTTACATGCTAGGGCTTCTGAAAACTAAGCATTCAAAAACCTGATTTATAGCTACTTTAGCAGTCTGAATTTGCTGACAGAAAATAGAAATCCTTGAGTCCCTTTAGGCTCTACAGGCATCCTTTCTGTCATTTCTCTTCCATTTCTCTTTCTGTGCTGGGCCAGTATTAGTAGTTTGTGTAGCTGGTTGGAGAAAGTAGTATGCGTGAATCCTGTTTATTGTTTCTATAAAATTGGAATTTTGTTTTAGAAAATTTTAAGCTTACCTACGCAGTATGTTATTTTATAACTATAACTTACAATTTAAAATTTTAATTTATACAATAATTAAATGTTACTGGAAAATGTCATCATAGATTTTTTTAGAACATTGGTCCATAAATTAATATGGAAAGTCCATGGTATATATAATGTATATGTATATGTATTGAGTGCAAAGTTGAGATTGAATATAAGATACTTCCTTCCTTGGCTCCTAGGGCAGGGGTTGGCAAACTGGGCCTGCCACCTTTTTTGTAAATAAAATTTTATTGGAATACAGCCACATCCATTCTTTTACATATTGTGGATGACTGCTTTTCCACCACAGCTGCAGAGTTGAGTACTTGTAGCAGAGTCCATATGGCCTGCAAACCTAAAGAATTTTTTATCTGGCTTTTATAGAAAATGTTTACTAAACCCTGTTCTAGGATATTATTTCTGTGGGTCATATGTTCACTTTCAGTCTTTTTTGTTGATTCCTTTTCCTCTGTCTGCTTAAATATTGGTATTCTCCAGGATTCTTTCTTAAATCCTCTCTTTCTTGAATATCTCACCTTTCTTGGGGCTTGTTTGACACCACTGTCCATGTTCTACTTTGTAACTAATTTCTTTTTAGTATCCTTTATAGACTTTTCTGTTGCTGGGGAGTCTGATTACTTCTTTTCTTATTTTACAGGTTGGACATCCCAAATCCAAAATTCAAAATGCTCTAACATCTGAAACTTTTTGATCACAGACATGATGCTTACAGGAAATGCTAATTGGAGCATTTCAGATTTTGGATTTTTAGATTTGGTATGATTAATTGACAAGAGTAATGCAAAATATGAAAAAATCTGAAATCTGGAACTCTTTGAGTCCCATGCATTTTGGTTAAGGGATACTAAACCTGTATAGGCAATTTTATATACTCATGTGGTTTTAAGAACCACACAGAATTATTGCTAGAGAATAAGATGAACATATCAGATTGCTTTCTGGACCTTTCCATTTCAGTGTCCCTCAGTCATTTCAAAATGAACATGCCCCAAACTGAATTCATTCCCTCCTGCTTCCAAAACAGCTTCCTAGGCCAGTGAACTCTATTGCGGTGTTAATAGTCATGAGTCAGAAGCCTGTTAGTTATCACCTCCCTCCTTATATTTACCAATCCGACAGCAGTAGGTGATCTTGCCTCTTAGACTCATTTTCTTCCTTCCGTTTTCACTGTCTGTAGCTCAGTGCAGGTCCTATTTTTATTTATACATCTCCTACTTAAGTAACTTTTTAAAAAACATAGTGAGTGACCTTCCCAAAACAAATTTCTTTCTTAAAATATATCATAGGTTCTTTATGACTTGTAATATTTAAAGTCTTTATCCCTATATATAAATTTTTCTGCCTGACCCAGCCTTTCTAGAATTTTATAAAGTAATAAGCAGATTTTTCTTAGCTCCTGTCCCCAAGTATTGATAGCAGTTTGAGTGAGCTTTACTTAATTACATTGTGTTACAATATTGATTTGCTTACTCATTAGAATAAGAAACATTTAAGGACAATAAATTTTTGTATGCTCAGGGCCCCGATTCTTGTACACATTGAGTTATTTTGAGGTGATTTTTTTAAAGCCAACTGTAAAGTCTTTTGTTATGACCTGAATTTACTGTGGAATCGAAGATTTATATGCCTTTTCAGTACTAGTGTGATTACTCAGGATGGATGATGAAACTTGGGATAGCCCTCGTTTTTTTGCAGATGATATATTTTGGGAAAATATTCTTTAAAGCAAAACCTTTGAAGTGCATCCTGTTTCACTAGATTTTAAGAAATTAGAGCTTTCTATGGTGGGGGAAAAGATCTCAGATAGAATAAACTTTAAAGAAGAAAGATGACAGCCATGTGCTGCCTACCATACACCCACAGTATTAAGCTTGCTGATTGTTTCTTCACCTAAAAGTTCACTTTTCCTTTATTGAACTTTACATAATGGTACATAAAGTACCCTTCTGGGAATCCCTTGATTCCATGCTTTTAGCTCCCAGAAGTTTTTCATCCTCCTCCTCTTTTTTTTTTAAGCATGAGGTGTCAGGTAATGTAAAAAAGAATAAAAGCCTCTGTGTCTACTTTAGAGGTGGATATATATTAATGGTTATTGGTTAAAGGAAAAGAATAATTCTTCCTTTAAAAGTGCCTTTCAGGCTGGGCATGGTGGCTCACGCCTGTAATTCTAGCAGTCTGGGAGGCTGAGGCGGGAGGATCACTCAAGGTCAGGAGTTCAAGACTAGCCTGAGCAAGAGCGAGACCCTGTCTCTACTAAAAATAAAAAGAAATTAATTGGCCAACTAAAAATATATAGAAAAAAAAATTAGCTGGGCATGGTGCCGCATGCCTGTAGTCTCAGCTACTCGGGAGACTGAGGCAGGAGGATTGCTTGTGCCCAGAAGTTCGAGGTTGCTGTGAGCTAGGCTGATACCACGGCACTCTAGCCTGGACAACAGAGTGAGACTCTGTCTCAAAAAAAAATTGCCTTTCAGGTTTTTTTTATACCGATGTGATATTTATTTCATCTTGCGTAATCATTTTATTTTTTGGGTAATGGTGGAAATGGCCAGGCGCGGCGGCTCATGCCTGTAATCCTAGCGACTCTGGGAGGCCGAGATGGGCAGATTGTTTGAGCTCAGGAGTTTGAGACCAGCCTCAGCAAGAGCGAGACCATGTTTCTACTAAAAAAAATAGAAATAAATTAGCTAGACAACTAAAATATATACATAAAAATTAGCTGGGCATGGTGGCGCATGCCTGTAGTCACAGCTACTCGGGAGGCTGAGTAGTAGGATTGCTTGAGCTCAGGAATTTGAGGTTGCTATGAACTAGGCTGATGCCACAGCACTCTAGCCCGGCAACAGAGTGAGACTTTGTCTCAAAAAACAAAACAAAACAAACCAAAAAAACCCAGTAATCATGGGAATGATTAGTAAGAGTCTAGTTTACGTGTGTTTTCTATATTGGGAAAAAAATGTCTTTATTGATAGGTCATTTACCACAATGGATTAGGACATTTTAACTATGATCTTTTAATAAGAAATGTATTTTACATTGCAGACTTGTGCACAGAAAAATTACACGTTTTATGAAAAAGTTCTTACTGTGTGTGTAACGTTAAGCTCTGTTCTATTCTATTCTCCTTCCCCACTCTTTTCTCAATGCTGATCAGCTGGGACCCATGGTTTGGAAAATAACTGATCTACAGCAAGTGGGAGTGTAGAAGCAGTTACAGAAACAAAGTAGTCTGTGAGAGCTTTGTGGATGATACAGAAAGACAAAATTCAACTTTTGTTTTTAAAGCACTTATAGTAAGTTGGTTAGGCAAGGCGTGTGCATGGGTGTCTGTCTATATGATGACTGTAATGTAATATCTGATTTCTATAAACAAAACCAAGAGAGTATATAGTAAATGCCAAATATTTGTAAGTGCTGCAGGAAAAGATTAGTGATGGCCTCATGAAAGAGGTGGGAGTTAAGTAGGCACTTAAAGGATAGTTTTAGAATGTCTGTAATTTGGGGGAGGGTCAAGACCTTCCAGTGATGGTAAGTGTAGTCAGTGTCTTAGGATTGGGAATGAAACTGTATATTCAGGAAGAGTGAAAGTTGGATCTAGCTATAATGTAGAGTTCACATTGGTCATGAGTGGAAGATTAAGTTGATAACAAGGGGCTAGATTATGAAGTGATTTAGACTTTATCTTGTACGCAGTGGAAGTCGGGGTTTGTCTGTCTCTGTCTCTTTTTCTTTCTCTCAGAATCTATTTTGTCTGCTAATAATATTTGTGACTCTGGCTCTCTTTTGCTTACTATTTGCATGGTATATCATTTTCCATCCTTTTACTTTCAAGCTGTTTGTGTTTTTTAATCTAAAGTATATCTTCATAGATAGAATATGGTTACAGCTTTCTTCTTTATCCAGCCTGACAACGTCTGCTTTTTGATCGTATGCATAGTTCATCACACTTTATATAGTGTGTGGTATGGTTGGAATTACCTGTGCCATTTTGCTCTTTGTTTTCTATAGCTCTCGTGTTGTTTTTTCCTACGTTCTTATTTACTGCCACCTTTTGTGTTAAATATTTTTTAGTGTATCATCTTAGGTCTGGTGTTGATTTATTTTCTTAGTGGTTGCTCTGAGGATTGCAATTTGAATTTCAATTTGTCACAGGTTACTGCTGACTTTGTTTAGTAAAATACAGCACCTTTGCTCCATTATAGCTTCATTTTCTCTTCCCCTTTGTGTTATTGTTGTCATATGTATTACATCTAGTCAACAATACACTGTTACCATTGCTTATGTCTTATGTCTTTTGATGAAATTAAGAGGAGAAAATGAATATTATGTTTTTACAGTCTTTTATATTTCTCACTTATATTTAATATTTCTGATGCTCTTCATTTCTCCTTGTGGATTCAAATTAACATCTAGTGTCATTTTCTTTCAGCTCAGGGACTTGTTCTAATATTTTTTTATAAGACAAGTCTTTTGCAACATGTCTGTAAAGGATGGCAAGAATAAAATAATTAAAACAAATATTTTACTTTAGAATATTTCCCATTTTTAAAACAATTTGAGGATGTCTTCATTCTTCCTTTCATGTTTGAAGAATAGTTTTGCTGTAAATAGCATTCTTCATTGACAGTTTTTTTGTTTTCTGATACAGCACTAGGAAATTTTTTTTTCCCTGCCTTCTGGCCTCCGTTTTTTCCTGCTGATTAGTCAGCCACTAATTGTATTGTTTTTCCCATATATGTGATGAGTCATTTCTCTGTTAACTGCTCTCATGATTTTTTCTTTATGGCTTCAAACAGTTTGAATGTGATGTGCCTAGGTGTGGATGCCTATGTTTATCATATTTGGGGTTCATTGAGTCTCATGGTTTGGTAGATTAGTGTTTTTATCACACTTGGGAAGTTTTCAGCCATTATTTCTTCAAACATTTTTTTCTCCTTTCTTTTTTCCCCCTTTTTCTGATACTGCCTTTACACATATATTGATTGGTTTATGTTATTTTATACCAGAGGTCTCTAAGGCTTTGTTCATTTTTTTGCAATCATTTTTCCTCTTTGTCCTTTCTTTTGGATAATTTCTAATTCTCTAATTTCAACTTCACGGATTTTTTTTTAGTGACATCTCAGATATTCTCTTAAGTCCATGGCAAGTCATTCATTTTTATTATTACACTTTTCAACTCTAGTTAATTTTTATGTTTTAAAAGTCAGTATTTTTTTATTGAAATTGCCTATTTGTTGTGTAATTGTCATCACATTTTTCTGTAATTTAAAAAATATGGTTAACTCTTTGAACTTAATTTTAATAGCTTTGTATTCTTTGTCTGCTAAATCTAACCGCTGTGTTCACCCAGACTTAATTTCTGTTGACTGCCTTTTTTTTTTAATACCTGAGTACAGGTTAACTTTCCTGTTGCTGTCTCACATTTTTTTTAATTGGACATTTTAGGTAATATATTGTAGCAGCTCTGGGTTTTTTTTTTTTTTTAAACCTCCTGAAAGTGGTTGTTTGGGGTTGTTTTTTTGTTTATTTGTTTTGTTTTTGGTAACTTATATAGATGTGATCTGTAGAATCTTTCTCCCCAACAGAAGCCCTGGAATTCTACATTAAAATTTTAATTCTCATTTTCATTTTTTAACCTGACTTCATAGGGATCGACCCTTTGTCTGCATAGCTTAGTGATCAGCCAGTTACTGCTTAAAGATTGTTGTTTAACGTCTTGAGTTTATAAGACTGCCATCATTTTGTTCCATGATTTCCGTATATGGGTTGGGGAGTACATTGAAAATTCAGACAGTTTTCAAATTGGCCTCAGCTTTTACTTTCTCTGAGGCCCTCTTAGGCCTCCCCTCTCTGTGTGCACAGCCTGTCAGTCAGCCAGAGCTGTGTGGGGAGCTTATATAGGCCCTCTGTGTCTCTCTCATTTCTAGGATCTCCCTATTAAATTTCTGAGTGTCCTCCCAGATTGTCATTTTCCCCAACTGGGACTGCAGTCTCATCGTAGCAGAGCTATGGGCTTCCCCCTTTTGTTGGCTATCAAATTTGCTATTTTTACTGCCAGTGCCATTGGCCATGGGTTTTTGCATTGTGCTCTGTCCTAAATGATAGTAGCCCTTCTAGAAGCAAAATTCTGTGCCCTCATAAAGCTATCTCACTGATTGAATTGGGTGGTGGGAAGGGGATGGTAGCATCCCCTGGTAAGTGGCTACTTTCCTCTTCTTCCGCTGTCAATATCTAGCACCTTTCCATGAATAAATGCTTCTCAGTTTGTTCTTTCCCTTAATTGATTTCCAGAGTCCTGAAATGTTTTTTTTCTACAGTGTAGTTCAGTTATAGTATTTTGGAGGAGTGGATTTGCTGATATCTTCATTCTATTATAGCTGGAGATCTCTCCTCTTTTTAAACTTTCCTAACCCCTTACTACCTTGTGCCCCCTGCACCCATTTTAATTCAATCTAGTCATATGTTTTTTTTCCACTGTTCTACTAAAACTCTTCTTGTAAGAGTCACCTACATCCTGCATTTGCCATATCAGTTGTCATTTTTCTGTTTATATTTTAGTCTCTCAACAGCTTTTGACATAAATTGTCACTCACTTTTTCTGAAAACTTTTTTTTTTACTTGGCTTCTAAGATGACATTCTCTCCTGTTTTTCTTCCTGCTTCATTAACTACTCTACTTTATTCACTTTTTAAAATTTCATGCATATTTTTTTCCTGTATGAACTTCTTCCCTAAGTGATACCATCAGGTCTCCTTGCTTTAAATCCCCTTCGTTCAGATGACCCCCAAATGCGTTTTTTCCAATCCCAGCTTCTACCCTGAACCTTATGTTAATGTTTAATAAAGACTTCAAACTTAATAGATAGAAAACAGAACTCTTGATCTATTAATACTTTCTCCTTCAACTTTTATTTTTATTTATTTTTTAAATTTCAGAATATTATGGGGGTATAAACACTTTTGTTACATATATTGCCTTTGCACCACCCAAGTCAGAGCCACAAGTGTGCCCATCCCCCAGACACCATGCTGCACCCATTAGGTGCAAATTTACCCATCCCCTCTTACCCTGCCACCTGCCGGACACCTGGTGAATGTTACTTCCATATGTGCACATAAGTGTTGATCAGTTAGTACCAATTTAATAGTACCTGTGGTGCTTATTTTTCCATTCTTGTGATACTTCACTTTGAAGAATGGGCTCCAGCTCCATTCAGGATAATACAAGTGGTATTAGTTCACCATTGTTTTTTATGGCTCAGTAGAACTCCATGGTATACATATACCACATTTTATTAAACCACTCATGTATTGATGGAAACTTGGGTTGTTTCCACATCTTTGCAATTTTTAGAATGTAAATTCTAAAAGGTAAATCTGATTATATCATTTTCCTGGTCCAAACCTTCATTGACTTCCCTTTACCTTTAGAGTGAAATTCAGGTTTTTACCATGATTGATGAAGGTTTATACGATATTGCCCCTGCCTCCCTCTTTGAACTTAGCTGCTGTCTTTATCCCCTTACTCAGAATGATGCACCCACTTTATTATTCTGGCCATTTCTTGAATATGCCAAGCCCACCTCTAAGTTTTTATATTTGCTGCTCTCTGTAACCACAGTGCTATTCCGTTATATCTTCACATGGTTCCCACCTTCATATCATTGAGGTTTGTGTTCATGTCTTACCTCCTTCATGAAGTCTTCTCTGACTTCCCTGCCTGAAACATAGCCCCTTCTCTCTAATATGTTCTGTCCTCTGACTCTATGTGAAAATATATTGTTTATTTATTCTTCCTTCTCCTCTATTGACCAAGTTTCATGAGAGTAAAAACTTGGTTAATCTTAGTCATTGCTATATCCTTAACACTGAACAGTGTGTGGCACAAAATAGGTGTACTATTAATATATTTATGGAATAACATTGTTTCCTATATAGTTAGTATGTTATTAGTCAACTAGTAAAGAATGACTCAATAAAAATGGCTAGTTTGGGATAGTTGTATACTTAAAGCCATCTCAAGCATGAAACTTTCTCTAACATTGGCTTGATTAATATTTATAAAATTGTTCTATGAAATTTATATTTTGGGTCTTTTAGGGAATTTTAAAGTGAAGAAATGTAAGCTTCCTTTCTAAAGTAATAAAATATGAACAGAAGAGTAAATGTAAATGAATATTTAGGTCCTTATACTCGCTTCACTTATGCATTCCTTTTGATCAAAGGAATCTTACACAACTTCTTTTACCTGGGAATTTAATAGGACTCTGTTACCTTGGTTAATGAGTCTGGAAAAACAGATTACTTATTTTAACATAGTTGGCTATGTTAAAAACAGTCAATTTTATAATAACTATGTATCATGAGAGGAGTGAGTCTTGGCTTACTAGCAGTTCTGCAAAGCTAGCCACTTAAATGTGAATTGGCAAGGTATAGAAATACTTATAGCTTTAATCTGGAATGGAATTTGACACAGTTTTTTAATTGATAAAATTTTCTGTGTCTTTCTGCAGAGTCAGACATCAGCACATCAGTTATTTTTGTTAAAGCAATTATACTGTCTGACTTTCTTTCTGTTTATTGCTTCATTTACTAGCATTTTGTAACAAGTAATGGAATGAAAGATTGATGCTTTATAAAAGGATTTTACATATCGCTGTATATATAAACCCAGCTTGAAGGTCAGTTTAAAGAAATAGTCACTTATTTCTGTTTTCATCTTCTAAGAACCGGAGGCCACCCTGCTGTATAGTTTTATTTATCTACTTCCTTGGCCCCTATGCACCCTCCTCCTTTTTGGCCTCTTTTCTAACCATAACACCGTTTCCTTTCCAGATTCCCAGGTATACATTTCATATTTTGTAGCTCTTCTAAATCATCACTCTAACTAAAACTTTATTTTCTGGCCACCTAGCTGGTATTTTGGTATTCTTTCTGTGTGACATAATTTTATTAAATGGATGTTTGGCAGCCAAATATATTGTTGAAATGTATATTCTTTGTTAATATACAGTCTATTTAAATTTACTACTGCAAAGTCTGTGGTGTTAAGAAATCATCATATTATTTAGTGGATTTTTTTCCTCATGAAGAATGAACATAATTGAAACTTACCAAAGGGAAAATTATTTGTGTAGTCTACACATCTATCAGGATTATACAGTTTCTAGTATGCTGTATTTTAACTCTTTCTAAAACTTATTATCTAAGCCCTTTCCATGGAATTAATGCTGTTTTTTTGCTATTGCATCTGCGAAAACAATAGGGTTGAGGGAGCTTTCTTTCCAAATTGATTTATTTGGTGAGAAGTTTGAGGTTTTTTTATTACAGTTGCGAAAACATATACTACTAGTAACAGGTCATTTCAGATCTCTTAGCTACTATGTACCAGTGCTTTTTAAGCTGTTTGTGGTTAAGTACCAGTTTTAACAATTTCCAGTTCATCAAAGACTATTATTATTTTTTGAAATACAATGCAAATGAATCGTTAGGAAAGTGAAATTTTAAAAAACACAAAGTATGGGTCCCAATTCTTATATTCATAGATAAAAGTTTATTTTGTCAAATTGCTATAAAAGATTCTAAACACTCTCAATTTCTGTATTTATCTTATTGCAGAGCAGTAACAACAAATAGTTCATGACCTACTAACAAGTAGCTTACAGATCAGTACCAGTTTACAAATCATACTTTCTAGTAGTGTGTGTATAGCCTGCCATTTGTAGTGTTTAATGTTATTTCAAAAGCATGTTGGTCAATATAATGAATAGCTGTTATCCTTTAAAAAATATTTTCATGTGTTTCTTTTTCAGAACCGAGAGCTCCAGATCATGAGAAAGCTAGATCACTGTAACATAGTCCGATTGCGTTATTTCTTCTACTCCAGCGGTGAGAAGGTAAGTTTGACAGAATGTATGTACTGAATATTGTGACAAACTTGTTATTCTTGTAGAAATTAATCTCCCCCTCCCTCATGAGACTGTTTTGCTAATTGAATGGAGGAATTCCAAAGCACAGGCCCAATGATTCTGAGCCCGAGATAAGGTCATTGTGTGTCATCAGTTATATCTGGAAAATGTTAATGAAAGGATGAAGAGATTGAATTTTTAAGAATTTTCTTCTTTTTAAAATATGTGTCTTCAGTTCTCAAGCAAATTTATATATTTTATTAAGACTTCTATGTTCACTATGTGTTTATGGAGCCCTATGATAGTTAACCTATTTGAGGAAGGAAAATTATGTAATTTTGTTAAGTTAATTAGAGAGGAAAGGAAGCAGGAGGACTTTGGTAGGACTAGAATGATGGTTAAACATAGGAAAGCAAGTTTAACCTATCCTTGGCTAGAGAAAAAGTTCAAAAGATACAGTATTACAGAGCTTATTATAATTGGTGACTATTTCTGATCACAGTGAATTCTGTGAATGCAAATGATAATTTAAGAAGATTGTGTGCTTGAACCCCGTCCCCCATTCCTTCTCTTTAGAAGATGCAATAACTAACATTTGGAAGCAAAGAAAACCAGTTTCTTCTGCTTTACCTTGGTCATTTTCTTTCTGCCTGTCACTGTCCTCTCTTCCCATATTTAATCTTTTCTTACATTTTTCTTTCCTTCATTGGTTTGGGATAAAGAGGGCAGATAACCACTTGATTTTTTTTTTTTTTTTTTTTGCTAAGTAAATATAACTTTGGATAAGTTCATTTGGTATTTTGGACTTCAGATTTTGTGCATATAATATATAATATTCTTAGATCCATAATGCCTCTTGTTTCTAGTCCAGTATTCTTGTTATTTCATATAACTCTTTTCTAATATAATCATTTTAAATCATTTTTCATCAAGCTTTATTTAGATTTTTCTCCTTGAAAGTTTTTTTTCCCCATGACAGAGCCTATAATATGGGAGGATACCTAGTATTAAGCCAGGATTGTATATATATACCCACACACGTACATATGTGTATGTACATGTGTGTCATAGCTAATATGTTTTAACAGTCTTAGTTAGCAAATTGGCCCATTATTGATACTTGTTTCTCAGTTTTTTTTTTTTAAGTTTAAATGATGCCTCTGCTTTGTTAGGGATTGTAAACCTCACGAGTATTTGAACTGTTTTATTTCTAAACCCAATTACTTTGTTCATACTACTTTTTTTTTTAACCTACCAAACTGCCTATTTTTATCTTTAATCTTAACTGTTTTAGCATGTCTTTACTTTTTCCTGTCACTTCCTAAATAAAATTATGCAACATCTGTTTTGTTCATAGCACTCTTATAATGGAATTTTGCATCTTCATGATTTTTTTCTTACTAGATGCTTGGCCTCATGATACCCCTGGGTCAGAATTATTTGTTCCATGAACCACTAGATTACATATAGATTCATTTGAAAGAGCCTCCTTACCAAGTTCCTAAACATTTTCTCTTGATTGCTTATTTTAATTTATGTAGCATTCCCTGTAAACCAGGCACTGTTTTAATGCTTTACAAATGTTAATTAATTTAACTTTTATGAAGTTAAAGAGCAGAAAGAGAAGAATGTCAGACTTTTTGAATTCAAAGCACCTGATGTCTTACCTGTCTGGCTTTGGTTTGGTGGGAAGTACCCAACATAGCCAGCCCTTGCCTCACTTAATCCTGTTTTTGGGGTGGTAACAAGTGACTGGCTGTTATCATCTCTGTGCCCTAGAGTATAATTTCCTCCCTCCTGCTGCTCTTAGTTTCCTGCTTATCTTAAATGTTCTTATAGATAAAGAACAACCAGAAGTCATTAACAGAGGTTAACTAAAAGGAGAATGAACCTCTGTCTATGCTAAAAAGAAATATACTTGCTAATATTTTATTTATCTCATAACTTTTTCTTGAGCATCACAAACTTTCCAAAGGACATCTATTAATTTTTGGGTAGCTTCATTAAAAACAAAGAAGAAAGAAAGGGAGGGAGGGAGGGAGGAAAGAGGGAAGGAGTGTATTGTTGAAAATAATGATCGTTCTTTGTCAAAAAAAGGAAAGTTTTCTAAAGATATGCGGAAATATAGAGGGTCAAGACTTCTAGCCACCAAACAGATAATTTCTTACTGCCCTACTCATGATCTTCAGTTCTTCTGAATTGTTCTGGTGGGACTAACATCATTCAAGAAACCAAATAGTAAACTATTAATAATTCTTCTCGTAGGAGAAGATGGGTTCTGTTCTAGGGTTGAAAGCTCAGGTTAGTTATTGTCAGTTCTGACACTCTAGGAATAGGTTACTGAGAGTATCCACTGCTGTTTAGAAAGAGATCTAAATGTCTATGAAATTCTTACAAATTCTTAACACATTAACTGCCATGTGAATTGTATTTAACTCACACTAGATTTGAGCCTGGGGCCTCGTGAAGCATATGGAAGTCATATCTCTTCACCTTGGGAACCACAAGAACTATATTTCAAGTTGCATATAACTCACAGAAAACTAAAAAATAACAAAATTTTCATTAAATAAGAATCATTTTGTTTTTGAAATTTTTATTCCGTTTTCATAATAAAACACTGTCGCCCCAAGGAAAAAAATTTTTTTTTCTAGTGTGGCAGTCAGTGTGTTAAGGATGATTTAGCTCTTAATGTGGCAGTCCTACATTTGGTAGACATTTTTCTAGCAGAAGTGTTATGTATTGGTTACGTGTATGTACAAGAAGAGGAAATAATAAATTAATAGTTTGACATGTCTGTGAGACATGCAAGTCTCATGCTCAGTAGATAGGCACATGTATGACTTCATGGCAGGAGGGACTCTAAGTGGAGAGATGACATTGACAAGGTGAGACAGGGAGGGTGTATAGCCAATGTGAGGTTTTGGGGAGGAAGGAGATACAGGTTGTTATCTGAGACCAGACAGTTTTCATTGCAGTTTGACAGTATTTATTGCCTTCTGTGCCTAGAATTTGTTGAGGGGCGAGAGCAGTCTTCATTTGAGAGAACTGCAAGGAAATCAGTGCCTTTGGGTGAGATCCAGGTTTTGTCTAGGGCAAGGCAATAAAAAGAACCCTTCATTGAGGTTATCTGGAAGTTTCTTTTTGAAGTTTCGGCATGGGAAAGCTTTGGGAAGGGAGATCAGTGATAAGAACATGAGCCTAAAGGAAGCTTGAGGAGGCAGTTAGAGGGTGAAGATGAGAAAGAATAAATATTCAGTGTTTCAGGATTCGAGAGATGAAATGCTTGGTCAGGTTCCAGAATAGATGAGTTTAAATGTATTAATATTTGGGAATTTTTTGTAAGTCCTCCCATTCTCTGAATCTCTTTCTCTATCATTTTTTAATCAATCTCTTTAGCCCTTTTCTCTCTTTTCTTTTCAGTATCTGTTTCCCTTTCTGGGTTTCTACCCCTCTCACTCTGTCCTCTGGGTCTCTGTCTTTCTGTCTTTGGGTTTTTGTCCCTTTCTCTTGGTCTGTGTCAACCCCCCTTTTCAGATTTCTTTTCTCTAGAACACTCTCTTTCCCCACCATTCCCCCTCTCTTCTGTTTCTTTTCTATTTCATCTCTGTGGGTCTCCATCAACTTCTTTCTCTGTGTTTCTCTACCCCTCTTTCATTGGGATTTTACCTATCCCCATTTTCTTTTTTGGGTCTGTGATCCTTTCTAAATCTTTGTATGAATTCCCATCTATATTGAGTCTTCCTCATTCTCTTTCTCAGTGTCTCTTCTCTCTGGTCATCTAATACTCCCTTTTTGGAAAACGGTAAGGTGAAAAATAAATTCTATTTGTTCACTATTACTGTCCAGACCTTTGCCTTCAGTTCTACATATCTTCTTATTCCATATGTATATGTTACATAGGTATATGTGTAATTATTTATAACTTTACTAAATATTTAAGATCTCAGAAAAACCTTTTACCTATTACTTCATAGTATGTATAGGTATTGGTTATATAATGTTTTGTTGTTTTTGTTGAAGTACATGATAGTATGCTTACCTGTTCCCTCATTGTTACTTTTAGGTTTACAGTTGTAGCTCAGCTACCTCATGTCCCTGCCATAATTTTTGTCTGTGAGCCCTTTTCAGCTCTGGGAGAAGTTAAAGTATGATTTCTATAATATCAGGCAGGTATTTTCACTGGCCACACTTTGACTTAATGGTATGTTTATTTTGGTAAACTTTTTATTGTAATCTACTCTGTCATTTTAAAGAATTTTTCTTCAGGGATTATACATAAGCAGCTTTTAGCCTATAAGTTGGGAAAAGGGTAGCCAGTGTAACTAGAAAAAAGGGGAATTAAATCAGGATAGATGTGAACTAATTATTCTTAGGCTTTTAGTTGGAATTATTAGTGTTTGCTGTAGTAACTGGAACATATGTAGTCAATTAATGTACTCTAGGTTACCCAGCAGATTTTAGTAACCCTGATTTAGAGTAAGTAGTAGTCCCCACCCACCCCACCATTAGAGAAACATGGGATATTTGATTGTTTTGAAACTCTGAGCTTAAAATTTTGTGAATTCCAAGTATCCTATAGAATAGTGTTTTTTTTCAGTATTTTCGATATTTGGCAATAGAAACTTTCTTACCCCCATATGAAATTTTATGAAGAACTCTGATAGAACAGATAAAAAGCAAAGTGCTCTAGTTGAAGCCAAGGTTTGGGATCAGCTGACTTCACCTCTTCTGAGTTTTAGCTTACCTCTACAGAACCCTAGGACTCTGAAGGTCATAGGATAAAAACCATATGGTATCTTTATAGGATCCTTGAGTTTATTTAAATCAATTAATAGTTTTCTTTAAGAAAAATATACATAGGTAACCTTATATGTGAAAAGTATTTTTTCTTGTTGTTCATGAATTACTTGAATAAGAAAGAGGAAAACTTTCCCTTCTACTTGTGTGAGAGACTGTTGAAATAGCAAGGATGACAAGCTGATTTCTTTTCTCATGCCACCTTTGTTCTATTGATAGTAACTGTGTGGAGGGCTGTATGCAAAAGGGGGAGGATTGTACTACTGCTTCTGGGATCAGGAAAAAGAATGCTATGCTTGATTATGCCTCTTTACCACTAATGCTGGAGAGGACAGGGTAGGGGTGACATATATGCCAAGAATCCATTCTAAAAAGTAAAGACCACTAGCTTTGTAGCTAGAAATATTTGGGTTTGCATTCCATTTCTGCCACTTGATAGCAGTATGACTCTGATACTTACCTTTGTAAGCTTCTTCCCCACCATCTTCACAAGAGGTTTTGTAAGGAACAAATGTAATAATGTTTATCAAGTGCTTATCATTAGCACCTGGCATATAATTAACACAATATATACTAATTTACAGTTTTAAAAATTAGTGTGTTTAATAATAGCAAATTTATATTTCACTGCAGTCATTGTCCTTAGCTCTTCATATGTACTTTATAACTCACTTAAACTTCACAGCAACCTAGTGAAAAATGGATACTATTAGTACCCACATTTTATGGGAAGAAGAAACTGAGACAATAGCAGTTATAAACTACCCTAGAGTAGCTCAACTACTAAATGGCAAGGTTGGGAGTTAGCCCTAGGCAGTCTGACTCCAGAGTCTGTTTAGTATGCTATACTATTAATATTTAGCGTAGAATAGATTTCTTCAGAAGCAGTGTGCTAGGAATGTAACATTTAAAAATATCTTAGTAATGATTGTTGGACAAGGGGAGATTGTATTAGTAGTAGTAGTAATAGTAACTATAATAATAATAATAGCTAAAACATATGGTGCTTACTGTATACCAGCCATTAATCTAAATACTTATATTTGCTCATTTAATCTCACAGCAGTCCTATGAAGAGGAGGCAGGGAGAAGTTAAGTGACCTGACCATAGAGTGATTTAAACCACTATTTTAAACATAGTTTGCAGGATGTCTTTGACTTTCCTAAAATGAAGATTGTACATTTTTTGGAGGGAGCTAGCTTGTATCTTTTATTATTAATAGATTCTCAAAGAGATCTCTGACCTCAAAAAAGTTGAAGAAAAATTTATTGAGCCATTCACCCAAGAGGCAAAGAGATGTAATTATAGCTAACTATATAAATATTTACAACAAGATGTTTTGATATTTTTTCATTCTTCTTCACACAGTAGATAGTGAGCTGAGATTTGAGCCCAAGCAGTCTAGCTCTGGATTCCTTTAATATTCCACTAATACCACCATTATTAATTTTGTTGTATGTTTTACTTTTAGTATAGAACTTTTGTTGGAGGTGACTAAAACTTCTATGTATTTGGACTCATTTCTAATTTAGTTGTTAACTTCTTTGAGAGCAGATATGTATGCATGTAGTTATATTAAAGGGTGAGAGAAAGATTAATAAAAGGCCAGGACAGTTGATTTTGAGTCACTATGGTATAGAAGAAAGACTGTTTTGGAGTAAGAGCCATTTGGTTGTGAATAGTGACTCTACTGTATATTGGCTTTGTGTCTTAAGGCAAACTCCTTAATTTCTCTCCTTATCTGTAATACAAATACAGACACGCGCGCGCGTGCTCACACACACGCACCCCTTGTGTTATCGTGAAAATTAAATGTGATCGCGTAAATATAATGTCTACAGTATCCTTTGTTTTTCCTTTTCTAGCCATTAGTTCTTGCTATTTCCTCTAGTTTTATGATCCATTTTTCTCTCTCTTATGCTGGGCCACATTCTCAACCCTTGTGACTTCAGTTACTCTCAAATTTATCTTCAGCTGAATTCTCCCTGCTGAACTCCAGATCCCCCAATTTAAGCACCAACTAGAATTCACTACCTGAAAGACTGGGCCATCACATTTAGCATGTTAGAATTTATTTCTCCACTCATATATATGAATTATCAAACTAAGAAACCTGGATAGAATCCTTGGCATATGTGTTAAATTATTCAATCTATTCTTTCTTTTCCACTGATTCTGCTCCTTTAGTTCAGGCCCACATTATTTCAAATCTAAACTCTTGTTGATTTCTCTTCTTCTGGTACATACCTTTGCATTCTCCCCTCCCCCAACCTAAACAGTATTTTAAAACAGTGATAAATTGTAGAGTACTTTGATCACTTGGAAAGGATAGTATGGGTCATTGTGTTGAGAATTCAATATATGGGTTTAGCAAAAGCATTATGATTAGTTAACATAGGAAATGTGGGAGACGGGAGTTATGATCATCCCCAGTGTAAACATGGCAGTAGGTATTCTTTTTGATTATATCATTTCTTCACTTGCCTAAAAGGTAATTCCAGATTTTTTAGCATGATATACAATGTCTTTGAACATCTGTACTGTAACCTTTCTCGACTGATCTCTCCTTTCTGATAGGCTACCTATGCTCTAACCTTCCCAGAGTGTGTGCGGTTGTCAGAATGTGTTGTATTTTCTCTGTTAATACAACTGCTTCTGGAATGCCTTGTCTCTATCCTTCATCCCAGTTCTATTCTTATTAGGCAAATTCCTGTCCATTGTTTTATCTCTGCTCAGAAGTTACCCCATCTGATATCTCACTTTTTTTTTCTCTCCCCCCTTAGCAACAAAGTGTATCTGTTAAAATATCTCACACATGCATCTTTTGTAGCATTTTTCTTGTATTGTAATTATTGTTATTTTTTAACTAGATCATTTTACTAAATTATGAAATTCTTTACAGCATAGCTAAATCTTACTCCATTTTGTTTGTTCAGCCCTTAGCCCAGTGCCTGAGGCAATACATGCTTAAAATTGGATAGGTGGGTGATTTATTGAAACTCTTCTAGATGTTCTTGGAAAACTGAGAGCCAAAAGAGGGCCTAATATGTAACATATTAACATTTATTTTTGAAGTTTATTGAGATTCTTTTATAGGTGTTATAATAACTATTTCTATAGACATAGACTTATATTATTGTAAAGTGAATTGTTTTCTTTATTTTTGGGATGTTCATTGCTAACTATCGAAATATAATTGATTTTTGTATAATCTTGAATCTTGCAACCTTGCTGAACTTGTTTATTAGCTCTAATAGTTTTTTAGTGGGTTCCTTAAAATTTTCTATATACATCATGTCATTTATAAATAAAAATAATTTTACTTATTCCTTTCCAGGGTTATGCCTTTTTAAAAAATGGTGGTAAAGGCCGGGCGCGGTGGCTCACGCCTATAATCCTAGCTCTCTGGGAGGCCGAGGTGGGCGGATCCTTTGAGCTCAGGAGTTCGAGACCAGCCTGAGCAAGTGCGAGACCCCATCTCTACTATAAATAGAAAGACATTAATTGGCCAACTAATATATATAGAAAAAATTAGCCGGGCATGGTGGCACATACCTGTAGTCCCAGCTACTTGGGAGGCTGAGGCAGTAGGATTGCTTGAGCCCAGGAGTTTGAGGTTGCTGTGAGCTAGGCTGATGCCACGGCACTCACTGTAGCCTGGGCAATAAAGTGAGACTCTGTCTCAAAAAAAAAAAAAAAAATGGTGGTAAAATATATAACAAAATTTGCTTTTTTAAATGTACAATTCAAAGAGCATTAATTACATTCATATTGTTGTGCAGCTATCGCCACTATTTCCAAAACCTTTTCATTTTTATCATGAGATCAAATTTGATTTTGCCAAATGCCTTTTATGTGAAAATTGAGATGATCATGTGAGTTTGTCCATCCTTTTATTAATATGGTATATTACTTTGATTTTCTTATGTTGAACCACCCTTGTATTCGTGAGATAAATCTTACTTGGCCATGAGGTAAAATTCTTTTTATATGTTGTCAGATTTGGTTTTCTACTATTTTCTTGAGGATTTTTGCATTTATATTTATCAGAGATATTGGTTCTTAATTTTTTCCTGTCTCTATCTGCCTTTGATATAAGAGTAATGCTGGCCTCATGCAATGAACTCATTGTGTGAGTGTTCGTTCCTTTCCTGTTTTTCTTGGTGGGGGAAGAGTTGTAGAAGAATTATTGTTAATTTCTTTAAGTGTTAGGTAGAATTGACCATCGAAGCCATCTGGTCCTGGATTTTTACTTTCTTGGGGGGAGGTTTTTGATTATTTATTTATTTTTTAGACAGAGTCTCACTCTGTTGCCTGGGCTAGAGTGCCATGGCATCAGCCTACCTCATAGTAACCTCCAACTCCTGGGCTCAAGCGATCCTTCTGCCTCAGCCTCCCAAGTAGCGGGACTATAGGCATTTGCCACTATGCCCGGCTAATTTTTTGTATATATTTTTAGTCAGCCAATTAAATTTCTTTCTATTTTTTAGTAGAGATGGAGTCTCACTCTTGCTCAGGCTGGTTTCGAACTCCTGACCTTGAGTGATCATCCTGCCTTGGCCTCCCAGAGTGCTAGGATTACAGGCATGAGCCACCGCGCCCTGCCGGTTTTTGATTATTAATTCAGGTTCTACTTGTTATGTAGGTTTGTTGATAGTTTGTTTCCTCTTTAGTTAGTTCAGTAATTTGTTGTATGTTTTGAGGAATTTGTCCATTTCATCTAGGTTATCTAATTTGTTACGGTATAATTGTTCATAGTATTCTGTGATAGTCCTTTTTATTTCTAGAAGGTCAGTAGTAATGGCCCCATTTTCAGTTCTGATTTTAGTTATTTGTCTTTTTTTCCTTTTCTTTGTCAGTTTAGCTACAAATTTGTCAATTTTGTTGATCTTTTAAAAAAAACAACTTTTGGTTTTGTTGATTCTCCCTATTTTTCTGTTCTCTATTTTATTCATCTTATTCATCTCTGCTCAAATATTTATTATTTCCTCCCTTCTGCTAGCTTTGAGTTTAGTTTTGTTTTTTTTTTTCCTAGTCCTTAGGTTGTAAAGTTAGGTTATCGATTTGAGATCTTTCTTAATGTAGGCATTTATAGCTATAAATTTCCTTCTGAGCAGTACCTTTGATGTATCCCTTAAGTCTTGATATATTTTTGTTTTCATTTATCCCTGAAGTGTTTTCTGGTTTTTCTTGTTTAAGAGATTTGTCTTAAACCGTTTAGGGTTGCTATAAAGGAATGCCTGAGGCTGGGTAATTTATAAAGAAAAGAGGTTTATTTGCCTCATGATTCTGCTGGCTAGAAGATTGGACATGTGGTGAAAGCCTAAGGTTGCTTCCCCTCATGGCAAAAAGCGAAGGGGAGCTGGCATGTGCAGAGATCACATGGTAAGAGAGGAAGCTTGAGAAATAATAGGTGGAAGGTGCCAGGTACTTTTTAACAACCAGTTCTAGGAGGAACTAATAGAGTGAAAACTCACTCATTACTGAGCCATTCATGGGGGATCCACCTCCATGTTGCAAACACTTCCCATTAGGCCCCACCTCCAATATTAGGGATCAAATTTCAAAATGAGGTTTGGGGGACAAACATCCAAACTGTGTCGTGTTGTTCAATTTTCCGTTTGACCCACTGGTTGTCTATAGTGAGTTGTTTAATTTCCACACATTTGTGAATTTTCCAGTTTTCCTTCAGTTATTGATTTGTAGTTTCATTTTGTTGCGGTCAGAGAAGATACTAAATATGATTTCAGTTTTTAAAAGTTTACTGAGGTTTGTTTCATGGCATAACATATAGTCTGTCCTGGATAGTGGCCCGTGTGCATTTGAGAAGAATGTTTTGGAGGGTGTAGTGTTCTGTATATGTCTGTTAAGACCAGTTGGTTTATAGTGTTGTTCCAGTACACTATTTCTTTATTGATAATCTTTCTTGATGTTCAGTCCATTATTAAAAGTGATGTAGTAGTCTCCAACTATTGCAGAATTTTCTATATTTCTTCTTTCAATTCTATCAGTGTTGGCTTCATATATTTGGGTTTCTGTTGTTTGCTGCACACATGTATATAATTATTACATTTTCTTGATGAATTTACCCTTTTATTAATATATAATATCCTGAATACCTTTCATTTTTTTCTTGCCACAGCTCTGGCTAGCACCTTCAGTACACTGTTGACTACTAGAGGTGAAAGCAAATATCCTTATTCTTCTTGTTAATATTAGGGGAAAAGCATTCAGTCTTTCATCTTTAAGTATGATGTTAGCCTTGGATTTTTCATAGATACATTTGTCTGTTGAGGAAGTTCCCTTCTATTCCTAGTTTACTGAAATATTTTTATTGTGAAAGGGTGTTTGATTTTGTCAAGTGCTTTTTCTCCATCTATTGAGATGATTTTTGCCCTTTTAAACCTATCTTGCATTTCTGAGATTAATCTCACTTGGTCATAGTGTATAATCATTTTTATAGGTTGCTAGATAGTATTTTCTTGAGCATTTTGCATCTATATTCATAAGGGATATTGCTCAATAGTTTGTTTTGTTTCTCTTATCATGTCATTGTCTGGTTTTGGTATCAGGATAATAGTGGCCTTATAAGAAAGATTGAGAAGTGTTCCCTCTCCTATTTTTTTGGAAGTATTTGTGAAGAATTGGTATTAATACCAATTAATAAAGCTATTTAGATGAATTGTATAGAACAGGATGTGTGCCGAGGTAAAAGTACAGAATGTTTTAAAGGGTTAGTGGTGTTTAACAGCATAATGTGTATAGACAAAATAGAAATAGTTTGAAATTGCTGGTATGTAAAGTATAGGGGTGTGGGGATGGTATTGAGAAGTGAGACAAGGGAAGTAGAAGTGGATTCATAAGTGATTATTTAGGTCAAGTTCAGCCTCCTTGTATGAAAAGGATTTTGTTGCTGTTTTAATCAAATGAAAATATAAAAATGGTACCATGATCAAGTTTACAGTGTACAACTCTCTCCCATCCTTTTTCTTCTCTCGCATTTTACTGTGTGAAAATCACTGATAGGGAATTTTATTCACTGGAATAAAGTGAAAATTCCTATATAAGCTCATTTTTTGTATCTTCCTTAAAATTTTATGTTGATTTTTTTATTAAAGTGATTTATTGATTATCTGGATGAAACTTACTGATGAAATGCTAGTATTTTTAATGGAGCATAATCTGAGGAGTGAATATATAGGTAATGGAAAACTCTTGAGTTTGATGAATTATCAAAACCTCATAAAGTGTAAGTGTTACTGAGGTAGTAACTATCATCTCCTTGAAAATGTTAATCTGGGAGTTTCTTTTGAATATCAGTTGTCACCTTTGTTTTTATGTTATGTTACTATTTTAGTGAAACTAAAATACCATTATATGCATATTATAAAAAATTGAAATAACACAGAAGGGGAATGATTAAAGTAAGATCTTCCTTACCCTAATCACAAAATCCCCTAGTCTCATTCTTCATAAAGATAAATTTCTTAATGCATGTTTGAGCACATAACATACATATTATTTTGGAGCATGTTCCCCTTGTTTCCCAGCAATATAATAACAGCTTTTTATGTCTATATACATAGATCCTGCACCCAATTCCTCTATTGTTAGCATATTAGTATGGCATATTTGTTATAGTTAATGAACCAATATTGGTACATAATTATTAACTAAAGTTCATAGTTTATTCAGATTATCTTAGTTTTTGCCTTATATCTTTTTCTGTTTGTTTTGTGATCCCACTTGAGATACCACATTACATTTACAAAGGCAAAGTGTAAGAAAGAATACCACATTTAAGATCCACATTAAATTTAGTTAATGTATCCCCTTGGAACCCCCTAGGTTGTGGCAATTGCTCAGACTTTCCTGTTTTTGATGATCTTGACAGTTTTGAAGAGTACTGGTCAGATATTTTGTAACATGCCTCAATATTGGAATTTGTCTTATTTTTTCCTATGTTAAAACTGGGGTTATAGGTTACTGGGAAGAAAACCACAGAGGTAAAGTGCCATTTTCATCATATCATATCAAGAATACATATGATCAATACAATTCATGACTGCTGTTACTTATCTTCATCACCAGGCTCATACAGTATTTATTAGTTTTCTAATAAAACTGTAAAGTTGTTCTTTTTTCCCCTATTCCCATACTGTATTCTTTGGAAGGAAGTCGCTGTGCACAGGCCACACCTAAGGTGGGAGTTATGCTCCTATACTTCTTTTCCTTAATGGTGGAGTAGCTGCATAAATTATTTGGATTTTTTTTTGCATAAGAGACTTGTCCTTTCTCCCACATTTATTAATCTAGTCATTTATTTGTGTCACTGTGGACTCACGTATATTTATTTTATTGATAAAATTGCTCCAGCTTTGGCCATTGGGAGCTTTTTCAGGCAACTACTGTACTTTAACATATTCCCCATCAGTGTGGGCTTTTTGTTTTGTTTTATTTTTGAGCGTGTCTTTATTTTCTGGTACTATACGGTATATAGATTAGTTTTAATTCCTGGCTCTTCATAAATCTTTAATCATCTTGTGTGTGCATCAGTGTGCATGCACACACATGGAATTGTTTTCTTAGATTTAATTCTTAGAAATGGCATTGCAGAATCTAGTTGAGGGTCTGTATGTCTTCTCTTTTGGATTAATACATTAACCCATTATCTTCCAAAAGGTTGTATGAGTTTGGGCTTTCACTGTCACTCATGTTGTGGTGACAGTGACACTATTTTAATACTTAGTTTTCTCTGGCCAGCTTGGTATACTCATAGAAAAAAGACAACTGTTTTGAAGAGTTTTTTTATTCTTTGCAATTATTATGGGTACATAATAGTTGCATATCTTTATAGGATAGCAGTCCTCAACCTTTTCGGCACCAGGAACTGGTTTCATGAAGACAACTTTTCCATGGACCAGAGGGGAGGACAATGTTGGAGGGGGAGAAGGGGAAGTGGAGCACAGGCAGTGATGTGATGTGAGCGATGGGGAGCAGCTGTAAATATATATGAAGCTTCACTGCTTATCTTCTGCTGCACGTCCAATTCCTAACAGACCACAGACCGGTACCAATCTGTGGCCCAGCGGTTGGGGAACACAGTTATAGGGTACATGTGATGTTTTGATATAAGCATACAGTGTGAATTAATCAAATCAGGGTAATTGGGGTATCTATCGCCAAAGGCATTTATCATTTCTTTATGTTAGGAACGTTCCAATTCTACTCATTCAGTTATTTAAAAATATACCCTAACTTATTGCTGATTTTAGTCACTTTGTTGTGTTATCAGATATTATTCATTCTATCTATGTTTTGAAGTTTTTTTTGCCATTTGGAATTTTCCCAACCCAATTCTAAGGAGAATCCTAGGCTACCATGATGCTATATTGAATGTTTTATTACTGGGTTCTCTTAGGTTTTTTTTTTTTTTTTTTTTTTTTGAGACAGAGTCTCGCTTTGTTGCCCAGGCTATAGTGAGTGCCATGGTGTCAGCCTAGCTCACAGCAACCTCAAACTCCTGGGCTCAAGCAATCCTACTGCTTCAGCCTCTCGAGTATCTGGGACTACAGGCATATGCCACCATGCCCGACTGATTTTTTCTCTATATATTAGTTGGCCAATTAATTTCTTTCTCTTTATAGTAGAGACAGGGTCTCGCTCTTGCTCAGGCTGGTTTTGAACTCCTGATCTTGAGCAATCCGCCTGCTTCGGCCTCCCAGAGTGCTAGGATTACAGGCATGAGCCACCGCACCCGGCCTCTCTCAGTTTTTTAAGATTGAATTTTCTCTTCCAGTTTGATAGGTGAAAAATTATGGCTAATTATCATTTTTATTATATTTCTTTAATTATGAATGAGGTTGAGCATCTTTCCATATTTTTGTTGGCCATTTGTATGAGTATCTGTTCATGCCCCTTTCAATTTTTTTCTATTGGTATGTTGGTCTTTTCTTGTTGACTTCTAAGTGCTATTTATACTTTATTTATTTATTTTTTTTTGAGACAGAGTTTCACTTTATTGCCCAGGCTAGAGTGAGTGCCGTGGCGTCAGCCTAGCTCACAGCAACCTCAAACTCCTGGGCTCAAGCAATCCTGCTGCCTCAGCCTCCCAAGTAGCTGGGACTACAGGCGTGTGCCACCATGCCCGGCTAATTTTTTCTATATATATTTTAGTTGGCCAATTAATTTCTTTCTGTTTATAGTAGAGATGAGGTCTCGCTCTTGCTCAGGCTGGTCTCAAACTCCTGAGCTCAAATGATCCGCCCACCTCGGCCTCCCAAGAGCTAGGAGCGCCTTATTTATACTTTAAATAAAAACAAATTAGCTCTTTGTCATGTGTAGCAGAAATTTTTGCCCTGAAATTGTCATAGTTTTTGGAGTTCATTTGTGTGATTTTATTTGTAAAGTAGTATAAAAGTTTTACATTTTTATGTAATCAAACTGACATTAATTTCTTTAATGGCTTGTAGTAAGTTCTTTTGTCCTCTAAGATTTGCAAAAACAGCCATGGTTTCTTCTGGTAAATTGATAGTTTTAAAAAAAAAAAACTCTTTGATAATTTTGGTATGTATTTTGTTTTAAGTTGTGAGGTAGAGATGAACCTTGCCTTAATTATTGTTGGTCAGTGCCTACCTACCTTTCCAATTCCCTCACTCAGGCTCCCAAGCAAAAAGATAGTTCTCTTTTATCTAATCCATACTCCCTTTACTGTTAGTACTGTATTATTCTCATCTCTAGCCAGCCAGGCACACCCATCCGAGAAAAGACAGCTATTTTGAAATTTTTTGCCAGTTGGAATTCCCCAACCCAGTTCTGAGGAGAATCAGGGGCTACCATGATGCTGTGTTGACTGTTTTATTACTGGATTCTCTGATATGCTACTTTGCATCTCATTAGATCTTTAGAATTATTTAAAACAGTAGCCTCAAGGAATTTAGTTTCCTCAGAAAGTGATCTGATTGTAAGAGCATCATAGTATTTGTTTTCCAAAGGAAGGATGGAGTTATCCCAGCTATTGTTGAGTCGTTATTAGGTGTGATCAAGATTTTGTCATGTAAATTTCTTATTCAGTGTGTGATTTTAATGTGGAGTGCATAGAGGAGTAATTATCAGTGATAAGAGAATAATTTATTACTAAAAGTGATAATTAGGAATACTGAACCATTGAGAGAAATTCTCCTAAATTATACATCATATAAGTTTTTGGAGGTTTCTAAGATCCACTTTATATAATAGATTCCTTTCAAAGGACTTGTGGCAGTGATTTCTTAGCCTATTTTTTGGAAGCCTAGTAACAAACAGCTCTTTGAAGTTCATAGTTTCTCATGTTAGTGGACTAATTGTTTTCAGCATCTGCATCTGAAATGATACTCTGTGTGTTGTATTGCTGTATTTAGCTTTTAAAGTTTACAGTTAATCTGTACGTATTCTGGCATTCTATCTGATAATCAAACAGAGAGATTACATTAAGAAAACAGCAGACCTGAGATATTTCAGAAAATTACAAGTGCTAGAAATGCTGAATCCTGGTCCATCTTCTTGAAATTTTAGCATCTCCAAGACCGGGCGTGGTGGCTCATGCCTGTAATCCTAGCACTCTGGGAGGCCAAGGCAGGTGGATCGCTCAAGATCAGGAGTTCAAAACCAGCCTGAGCAAGAGCGAGACCCTGTCTCTACTATAAATAGAAAGAAATTAATTGGCCAACTAATATATATAGAAAAAATTAGCCAGGCATGGTGGTGCATGCCTGTAGTCCCAACTACTCGGGAGGCTGAGGCAGCAGGATTACTTGAGCCCAGGAGTTTGAGGTTGCTGTGAGCTAGGCTGACACCACGGCACTCACTCTAGCCTGGTCTGTCTCAAAAAAAAAAAAAAATTTAGCATCTCCAGCCTTATTAATTAACTTTTACTGGAACCTCCAAACAAAACTGTATTTTGAGAATGTGAAAATATTACTGTTTTCTCTGTATATGGTATTCCTAGGGATCAGTGCTCTCCTCCCTTCAGTATTATTGTTATTTAATTTACATTAATTAGAACATGTGTAAATTCAACAAGAGTATTTATTTGAGCCACCACATTTCTCATAGTGTAGTAAATTAGAGCATTCAACCTATAGCAGACATAGTTTTGTTAATCTTCCTTTGATATATTCTGCTTGTTAATATTATGAATAAAATATGCTACCCAAAAAGGGATATCATCAGTACCTCAAATGAAGCCTGAACTGTACAAAGTAGAGTGGAATTATCTTTATTGATCTGAACACAGTACTTCTGTAGTGTGACAATATGTTTTTGTTAGCTGCATCTCAATGTTGATTCCTTTTGAGTTCTGCTCAGTTATACCTATCACTTAATTTCCAGATGAATTACTATCAAGTCTGATCTTGATTCTTTCTGACTTGTCATTCCACATAATAAATTGATACTTTGATTTTAATTATAGGTCTTTGTATTTGTCATTGTTAAATTTCATACTGTGGGATTTGGTCTATCAGTCCACCCTATTAGAGTTCTTTAAATTCTTATTCAGTCTTCCATTTTAAGCCATTCTTTCTAGGTTTATGTCAATCTTAGGTGGCTGTGGTAAAATCAGAGATGGTAAACTGACTTCCAGATCTATCCCCTTTTGTGTTTTACTTGGCTATCACATTCTGTTAATTTTTTTTTTTTTTTAACTAGAATGCTTTTGGATAAGTCTTGTACTGTCTGATTTACCAATCATTGCCCATTACTGCATTACACAATTTGGCTACTCATCTTTACATTTGTTGCTTAGCCGTTGAAGGCATTTGCTTTTGCGATTCCTAATAAATGAAAGCACTTATAAAAATATTGATTGGGACAAGGGAAGGATAGGCTTTAATAGTCTTATAACTAGATATTTCTGTTGAACTTGGCATTCATCTTTTAATCTTTATATTCTTAAGTTTTAATATGGCTGCTTAGCAGATAAAGTAAATTGTAATCCATCACTACACACATCTCGAAGTTCATAAATATATCATGATTAACTTTGTCAAGTGGTTTATTAAAATAAAAAAAATAGCTTTGACATCTATGTTAATAACCTTTCTAACACATCAGACTCACCATTTTTTTTGAATTCTACTTATACAGCAATCCCTTCCACACCAGTTCAGCATTCTGTTTATTTAATCTCTCTATTAGACCTCACCTTCCCTTGGAACTGATTCCTCTCTGAATATTGATCTCTGAAATTTTTCTCTTTGCCTTCAGCATTACTCATGCTACCCTTAGTTTTACATATGACCTTATCTTTTATTTTGCAAAAAATAGGATCATCAAACACTCATTCAGCTTACATTTCTTTCCTTTTTCCTAATACCTAATTATTTATTTTAGATTTAAAGAAAAATGATACCATTCTTTTAAAGATGAAAATAGCGAAATTTGAGTTTTTATTATGTGTCTAAGAGCTTTATATGGATATTTTATAATCTTATGACACTCCTTTAAAGTCAATACTATCATTAGCCCTATATTATAGATTAGGAAACTGATGCTTAGAGAGGTAATTTGCTCATGGTCACATAGCTCCTAGTAACAGAGTTGAGATTTCTATGTAGTTTTGTGTGACTCATATTAACCTTACCTCTTAATTACTACACTGTATAGCTTCATTGTGTTGTTTCCTTCTTCTCCCCGTATTCTTGAATCTTGCTTTATCAGTTATCCCTTTTGTTTCCTTTCTTATAACTTTATTCTCTCCTTATCTACTTAACCTACAAATAAATTTGGAACTATTTTGGCCAGTAAAAAAATACAAACAAAAAGCACAGCAACGATTTTTTTTTTTACCAGCCGTGGTGCCTCATGCCTGTAATCCCAGGACTTTGGGAGGTGGAGACAGGAGGATCACTTAAGGCCAGGAGTTCAAGACCAGCCTGGGCAGCATAGTGAGACCCTGTCTCTAAAAAAAGCAACAAAATTTTTTCTTTGACTTTACCTCCCCTTGAGTTACCAACTCCCAGCTCTCTCCTTCCTTTTATCACCATAGACTTTGTAAAAAGAAAATAAATTAACTACATTCTGTTCCTCACCTACTGTCTGCTCACTCTTGAACCCAGTACAACTTGGTTGCTACTGGTACCATGGTCTGAAACCGCTTTTTCCAAGACCATCACTAAAACAAAATATACTAGATCCAATAACCTCTTTTCAGTCCTTATCCTGTCTGCCTTTGAAACATTTGCAGTTCCACATCTCATCCTTATTGAAATTTCACCTTTGAATCTCTTCATACTACTCTTCACTTGCTTTCTGTGCCTTTTAGTTCTTTCTTCATGTTTGCAAAATCTCCTAATGTCATCTGCTTCTTAAGTTCAGTGCTTTTCAGGATTCCATACTCAGTCCTTTCCTTACTCTCCTAGTCTGCACACCCTTCTTCGGTTAGCAAGTCTGTTCTCATGGCCTCAGCTAATTTATAGCTGTACTCCACTCTTATTCCCTGAGTTTGCCTTGACCTGTGTTTGCAAGCACCTGTGGAACATAGCTGCCTAAAGTATTCTGAGAATTAAGTAAAAGTTCAACTAATTTTTTCTTTTAAACCTTTTTACTCTTTTTGCTTTTTCTGTCTCATCACCTATTTAGTTGCCCAAGTTTAGAGACAATCCCAACTTCTTTGTTCTTAGATTCTCTATTATTCTTAAGTTCAATTTACCCACCCTTCTTTCCCCTTAAAAAAAAACTGCTTATGCCCTGGTTCAGGCCTTGGATTCGTGACTAGGAGTTTTCTAGTTGCTTACCCTGCTTTCAGTCTCATATTCCCAACTCTCCTCCTCTCCATACCTGTTTTCTGCAATATTATTTACGTTAAAACAGACCGTCTATCAGTCTGTGATCCTAATTTTTCCCTAAGCTTTATTAATATATAATTGATAAATTTAAAATTATATATATTTACAATGTACATGATTTTTGATATATGTATGCATTGTGAAATGTGTAATCCTAATTTTTAAATACATATCCATTATCTCTAAATTTATTCAGCAAATATTTATGGAGTACATACTGTGTACTAGGCACCTTTCTAGGTGGAGATAAAGCAGTGAATAAAACAGACAAAAACATTTGCCATTCTGGAGCCTTGTCTAGTCAGGGAAGCAGATAATATAAAAGCTATGTGGTTAGAAAATGGTAAGTACCAGCTGGGTGAGGTGGCTCACAACTGTAATCCCAGCACTTTGGGAGGCCGAGGTGGGAGGATTGCTTGAAGCCAGGAGTATAAGACTAGCATGAGCAAAAGCGAGACCCTATCTCTACAAAAAATAGAAAAATAAGCCAGGCACAGTGGCACACACCTGTAGTCCCACCTACTTGGGAGGCTGAGGCAGGAAGATGGCTTGAATCAGGAGTTTGAGGTTGCAGTGAGCTATGATAATGTCACTGCATTGTAGCCTGGCCAACAGAGGGAGACCATGTCTCAAAAAAGAAAAGAATATGGTAATTATTGCTTATATGGTGGGGCAAAATAAAGTGGGAAAGGCAGATGGGGAATGTAGGGTTAGAGGAATGGGTTGTAATTTAAAATGGGATGATTAAGGAAAACTAGACGAAGAAGGTAACACTTCAACAAAGATTTGAAGGAGTTAAGGCAAGTGAGCTATGTGCACATGTGGTGGGAGAAACTCCAAGCTGAAGGACTAGTTAGTACAGAGACCCCGAATGTGAAAGCCTGCCAGAAATATTCAAGAAACAGCAGAGAGCTAGTGTGTCTGGAGATGAGTGAACAGTGAGGAGAGCAGTAGAGTAGAGGAACAGAGTACAGAGGAATAATGAGGAGAGTTTGTAGTATATTGTAGACCACTGAGGGGGAGTGAAAGAGATATAGTCTGACTTATACTTGATATTAGTTGATGTTAGACTGTAAAGGGGTAAGATAGAACACTTAGGAGGTAGGTAGACTATTTAGGAGGCTATTAAAATAATCCAGATGAGAGATGATAGTGACTCAGACCAGAGTTGTGGCAGTGAATGTAGTAAGAGTGGTGGATCCTGAATAAATTTTGAAGGTGGACCATTAGTTTTTTAGACATGGATATTGGGAGAGAGGGGCAGAGGGAGAAACGGAGAGAGAGGGAGGTTGGAAGGGAGAGAGGGAAGGAAAAGGAGAAAAGGGCCTAATGAACTGGAAGTAGATTAGATAATTCTAAGGTTTTCAGCCTGAGCAATGTCAAGGACACAGATATACTAATCTGGCAGAGATTCAGGCATATTGTATATATGTATATGTATATATGTGTGTGTGTGTGTGTATATGAATTTGGAATTCATAAGTGTATGGTAGGATTGAGCCATTAGATAGATGAGATTATCAAGGAAATTAATTTAAAGAACAAAAGAGGTCTGAAGATTAAGGCCTGGGATCTTCCAATACTTAAGAGATCAAGGAGGATAGAAGGAAGTAGAAATGGCGAGCAAGAAGAGCTGTCTGTAAGGTGCGATGAAAACCAAAGGAATGGTGTCCTGTGAAGTGGAGAAAGTGTTTTAAAGAAGGGCTTATGATTAACTGTGCTAAATGGTAGTGCTAAGTGAAGCAGATGAGAAGGGTCAGATGATCAAAAATTGACATTGTATTCACCAACAGGGAGATATTGATCTTAAACAATTCTGGTGTAGTGGTAGTGACGTTCTGTTGGAGTATGTTTTAGGGAGAATGAGAGGAGAAAGAAATTGGAGAAAGTCAGCTTTAGGGACAGGGTGGTAGTCAGTGTGATTAGAAACAGTTCATTATCTTTTTTTTAAGATGGGAGAAATAATAGCAAGTTTTTGTGCTGATTTTAATGTTCCCACAGAGAGGGAATAATTAATGCAGAAAGACAGGGAATTTTGTGGAGCAATGACTTTGAGTAGGAAATGCAGAATAGAACTTTTTCTTTTTTTTTAAACATGTAGCAATGTTTACACTGGAATGGAACTTGGTTGGCTTATCTCCGACAGAATTGAAGGGATAGATTCTGGTAATAGGCGGGTGCATGTAGTGATGTGAGCATGGTCATCTGCTGAGGTCGAGGGCAGAGAAAAGAGGTATTGGAGGTTGAAGAGGAGGAGAGGAAAAACAAAGTGGTCTGGAAAGGTGAATAGATTAGGCAAATGTATAATATTGCTAGGCCAGTTGAAGTTCTTGAAGATGACTTTAATGTATGACCAGTCAGCACAATTATAGAGTTCTCTGCAGCCATGTTCAGCTCTTTTGGTATAGGTATAGACTGGGCAGAAAGTTGGACTTAACCAGAGTTATGGAAAAGCCAGAAGCTTTTTCTTAAACATTTTTGGCTTTGCAGGCTATCTGGTCTCTTTCACAACTATTCAACTCA